>RCHF01000996.1:0-50532 GCA_003987895.1 Neonothopanus nambi
GCACCTAAGGAGAGAAGGAGCTGCACAACTGCCTCATTTCCAGACTGAGCAGCAGCCTGGAGAGCATTTCCATAGTAACCACTCTGAGCATTCACATCTGCCCCTGAGGAGAGAAGGAGTTGCATAACTGCTACATTTTCAGACTTTGCAGCAGCCTGGAGAGCATTTCCATAGTGTCCACCCTGAGCATTCACATCTGCACCTGAGGAGAAATGTATATGCTCAATTCTCTGCTGTCCAGAAGCAGCCATATTTTCCAGTGCACCTCCAGATCTACCACTGTCTGCAGCATCATATTTCCCACCTTTCTTCTCAATCAATCCTTTCATTATTGCTGTAAGTTCTGTAAGTGCTGCATAATACAGGGGTGGCCCAACTTCTCCCAAGGTCAAATATTTATTCCTTCTGGCCCATCCATCATCTGGATTGCTTAGTTTCAACCAATGAAGAAATGCAGGATTTTCACAATTTAGGAGCTCCATGCCACATCTAACTGCACTTTGGTCTGTGCTATCTAATAATGTTCCATGACTTGGCCAATGTTCTGCAGCATACATAGCCAAGGGATACTCCTCCTCATCTATCAATCTCCTAGAGTGACAATCTGCATCCATGCCACAATGTAGAAGATAGATCATACATGTGTGAGCAATAACACTATGTGCCAATTGCTCATCAATGTGAAAGAATATAGTGGCTTCAGCTTTCATATGCTCAGTCATCAGAAATTCCTTCACAGAATGATGAGCAAGCTGCACTACTTCATGTGCTGCTGTGACTAGTGTTGTGTCAATAATCTTATGAAGCTGTTCTCCAAGATCTGGGCTTCGATCTTCAGGCTGGAATGAGGAGGAATTCAAGTCAGTTGCTAATATCTCCTCCATCTCCTTGAGTGTCAAGGGTCTTGAAGCACATGTAAGCCACTGAAGGATGATCTTGGCCTCCTCTCTATGCATCTTCTTGACTCCTTCTAGCTTTCTGGAATATGTGATTTCAAGTGTGGATGGAAGTGTCTGCAGAGTTTGTCTGACTGCTCTTGGTGTTCCACAATCCATAAGTGTGGTGATTTGACAGTCCACCCATCTGAACCTGGAATCTATTAGCTCACTTGATCCAAAACACTAACTAAACTTTTAAACTTACTGTCCATCTGCTCCATTCATCAAGTGCTGCCTCACCTCATTCTCCAGGTGTGAATTTAGCTTTAGCTTTGGGATGCAGGCATCTATATAGATGGCAATATCTGATGTGACAGTTTCACTCTGCAGCTGGATAATTGTTGCCCTGCTGATGATGTCTGTCTTTGGAGATTGGCGACTGGTCACCAGAAAGTAGACCTTGTCCAGACCAAGCATCTTTTGAATGAATGCAGTAGTCTTATCCTGTGCTCCCTCCTTACATTCATCCATGGCATCCAGGACAATGTATATAGATTTCTTAGATGACCATGACAGTAGCAGAGAGGCAAGAATGCCCTCAATGTCAGACAAGGATGGCTCCTGGAATCCATTTCTGCAGACTTCATATAGTTTTTGCAATTCAAGAGGAACCTCTTGAGAACACAAAGCTATCTGGGTCAAGAGAGATGAAATCATTCCATGGTATTCTTGCTTTGAGTTGTCTCTTGAATCAAAATAGTGATAGATTGGAGGTAAGAATTGATTTGACCTCCTATCTTGCTCAAGTTTGTCAATGATTGTGGTACTAGAAGTAGTTCTGAAGCTTTGGACTCTGAACTGTGAAGTAAAGCTGTGAAATGTTCTTACCACAAGAAGGTCTTTCCAGCACCAGCTATACTGCAATAAGACATGGCAGGGTTCAGTTGGATGAATTGCTTACCCTTTCCCTGCAACCACAATAATTTACCATTCTCTTTCCATTCAATGAATTGGTCATCTGCAAGAAGCCAAGCACCAGTACCTGGCTCCTTCTTATCTCTTGCATCTCTGAAGTTCTTTTGAGAGCTGGGTGCTTTTAGCCATTGTAGAATCTTGAATCTTGGATCAGAAGCTAAAGTAATACATCAACACATTTCATTCATATACAACACTTAGACACTTTAGTCCACTCACCAGTTACTGTCATATTGAAATTTCCTGCAACATTATTGAAATTTCCACCACTGATATTCACATGAGAGCTATTGCTGAAGAATTCAGCCCTTGGAATATAGAGTTTTTGATGTGTTACTCCAACAGAGGAGTTGTTTAGCTTTACCTGAATTGGCTAGTATCCATGGTATTTACACCTGCAAATGTCTGAGCCAATTGGTTTCTATTGATGAGGCACAACTCATCAGTTTCACCATTTTGATCATTGATTATAAGGACACACATACTTGTTATTGCTTCTGAGGTCACCCTCAGAGTCCATGATACGAGAGTAGGAAAGAGCAGAATCCATTTGTTGTTGCTGCCATTGCTTTTATATCGATACCTGCCAGGCTGTGCATAGAATACTGATTATCGATGACTAGTTGCCAGATGATCAGAGTGTGATCAAGTGACAGCTGGCAGATGCAAGTCCCGCTTAGACTTGTGACCAGCCTTCCTATAAGGAGTCATCACAGCCCGGATCGTCGGTCAAGAGACCGCCATAAACTTGTATGGTCGCTTACTTTTGCACATGCACACTGAAGCAGGCAGAAAGAAGATCGACGTGAATACCAGTTGTACAGACTGCATGATAACTAGTGCCCGAATACAAAAATACCTCCTCCCTCCTCTTCTCTTGCTCGCACTGCTGTCCGTCGATCCATCCGTTCTTCCGTTGATTCCGATTACATAGCCGCCCAATCGATCACTTTCAGCTGTGCTTCAGGCTCCTACAGCCAGCTAGGAATAATAATCACACCGCTACTATAAGCCCAACTTAATAAGCTCGTGCATGAGGTACCCGATTCGACCTGTTCATCGTTGACAATGAGTAGAAAAACGTAAGGGAGAAGTGAGCTTGGAAATCAGAAAGTTGATCCTTCGGGTGGTTGAGGGAGCTTTCGGTTGTTGAATGATGCCATTTCTCTATAAGAATTCACCGAGCAATTAATGATAGTATCCCAGGATAAGAACTTGGACGATGAATTCTCAGACTTACCTCCTCATCTCGACTAGTAACGTCTCGAGGCTATACTCTCTCTTCCATCCTGCAAGAACAGGCAATTTGGAGGGGTCGACCTTGCCGTTGGTTTGGTTGACAAAGGGGAGGTTAACGCGAGAGATGAACTCGACGGTGGGCGCCGCGTCGGGATAGGCAGGTCCACATGTAATTTTAAGTGAATAGATGCGATTTTCATGCACGGTCTGGAGAAGTTTAGATATTAGTTGTCGCGGAAGTAGAGGTAGATGAATGAAGATGAGGGAAAGTGGCGTAGGATTTATACTGACATGACCAGGTCCAATAATCGTCCCGGTCCAATTACTCATCATCACATCGTCCCCATCCTCAAGTCCATACGAGCACGATCCATCACCGATACCTTTCTCGCCTTTCTCGAGTTCTTCTAAGAGACGGAAATTTCTTGGGACTGTTCAGGTTATTTTCGGAGTTAGATTAAGCCAGATCGAGAGCGTTATATTGCTACTTGCCTTTCGCCATCGCCTATCTATGGATCCTCGATATATCGTCGATTTCGATGTCGATGAAGGAGGGAAGTAGTTAGGCGCTTGATTGAGTCAAGTGGACGGCCAGGCAAGTTGTCAGCAGGGTGAGTAATCCAGCACGTGACCCTGCATCGCCATTCGGCTTTGGCCACTGCGTAGCTGCTACGCAGTGCACTTCATTCCACCGTCTACGGTTCAGTGTATCTGACAAAAAGAGGCGTTGTACGCCCGTACGCAGCTTTTATACCCTTACAATCCAGAATCAGAACTATCACAACCACAAAGCTGAGCTCTGATGTCGGGAATGTTTGGAGGGGGCTCGACGAATGCTTATGATGATATAGTCTGTAAGTTTACTCTGCGCTGCGTGGTTATATCTAATTTTTTTCGCTGACGGATGAATGATGGCTGGTTGAATGGACAGCAAAAACGACGGATGAGAATCTTACGACGGAGAATTGGGAGCTGATACTGAATCTATGTGATAAGGTGCAAGATGAGGGTCAGGAAGGGTGCCTATCATTTATCTGCCTCATCTTTCTCATGTACGACTGACTGACTCCTTTCTTGGCTGATTTATACAGTGCACGAAACGTCATCGCAGCTGTCCTTAAACGACTTGCGCATCGCAACCCCAACGTTCAGCTCTACGCTCTCTCTCTTGTCGAGGCGCTGTCGAAGAACTGTGGGATTGATGTGAATAGAGAGATTGCATCCAGGGCGTTTACGCAGGGGTTGGAGAAGGTCGTTACTGATAGGGTATGTCCTGTTTTCGTCCTTTCAGCTTGAGAAATGAAGTTGACTGACAAGACGATGTCAACAGAACACGCACGATAAAGTCCGCAAAAGAACACTAAGCCTCATCGCGCAATGGACATCCGAGTTCGAAAATGATACGACGCTAGGGATTATGGAAGATTGTTATAATAATCTACGAGCCAAAAGTACGTCTTCTCCCTTCCTCTCTTCCACATTCCCGTGTATAATTCTCTCTCAGATTACACCTTCGAAACGCCCCAAGAGCCCCCACCCCCCGCAATCGACGACGAGATCCGTCGGAAGGAAGAAGAAGAACTACAACGCGTTTTGGAGATGTCCATACAAGACAAAGGAGGGCGCGATCAGTGGGCTTCGTACGAGGCTATGGCATCAAGCGGCGCGGGTGGGTCAGGCTCTACGCATAGTCTTTCCGGGAATAGAGGCGCGGGGTCTTCATCAAGTGGGTATCCTGGTTACCATGCTAACGGGTACGGTGGGTACTCGTCGGCCTCTTCGAATACCGTTGCTCCCGCTGCGACATCTACGACTTCAGTTTCAGGGTATACTTCATCAGGTTACACCTCTACTTCACCCGCGCCTTACCAATCCCAACCCACCCAATCATCTTACCAACCCACTACTACTCAGTCCCCCGCACCCTCCACCATTCAAACCCAGCCCACAACTCGCCCAGAAGTTCAAATAGTAACTCGTGTCAAAGCGCTTCATACCTTTGAGCCTACCGAGCCTGGCGAGCTGGCTTTTGAGAAGGGAGACGTGATCAAAGTTGTAGACCGGGGATATAAGGATTGGTGGAGAGGTCAATTGAAAGGTCGGACTGGAATCTTTCCGGTTAATTATGTTGTGAGTACTTTTCTTCCCTTCGCTTTCCTATTTCCCTTTCCTTCGCTTCTTACACTCCACACTCGTTTCCTTCGTCCCTTTCCTTTTTTAAGAATTCGTCATCTCACTCCAACCTCCACAGGAACCCCTTCCGGAACCGACCCCCGCCGAGCTCGCGCGTGAAGCCGAACAAGAAGCCGCTGTTTTCGCGCAGGCGGTGAATGTCGAGAAGTTGCTCGCGATGCTGAGGGCGCTTGATCCAAAGAAGGATAATTTAGCTGATAATGAGGAGATTCAGGTAGGTTTTGTGTCTCTCGAAATGTGTGAATCTTGTTGGGCTTCTCTGGCATGTCGCTTTTCTTTTGAGTTGCTCGCTTTTATTGTTTTCTAGTCCATCTGTCTCGCCTCTTTTATTCCTTGTCATTTTTCTCTCCTTTCGTTCTCTCTGTTTTCGTCCTTCGTTCTATAGATTCTCCAATTCTCTAACTCTCGCCTTTATCCTCGTCTTCCTCCTCGCCTTCATTTTCATCTTGTTTGTAATTGCTCTCAAGCCCAGCCGAGTTATTTGCCTATCTATGTGGTTCTGTCTTTCGTCAGCCATGGCGCGAGTGTGGCATTTCGTGTCATGCTGTGCTGTGCTACGTGCACTGCGTGGTCTTGTTCTCGCGGTTCCGTGGTTTCATTTTTCTCTGGTTTGACACTTTAGGATAGATTTGGATTTCAGATGGTGATTGATTCTTGACGTTGAATGTTTTGTTTATCGTTCACTACTCACCGTTTCCGGATGCTGAACATTGAAAGGATTGATGGATTGGGAATGTTGGACAATTGTCATTCGAACGATAGCGTTCGAACCCCGAAGTTTTGAGAACAGGATAGGCATTAGGATCCGAGATGGGCGGAGAGGAAGGTTCAGTGCTCGAAAGAGTACTGGACTCGGTGTGAGGATAGACTTTCGCTCGTACCCGTGCTCCATCCACCCATTTCTTTTTCACTTCTTATTCCTCTCTATTTATCTCCTTTCTTTTCTTCCCTTCTTTCTGCCTCTATTCTTCCCTCATTCCCTATGAATTGATCTCGCACAACGTGAATGCTAACGATTTTTGTTTGGTTGGATATACAGGAGTTGTATAGGACGAGTATGGCGCTCAGACCAAAGATTGTGAAGCTTATTGACAAATATAGTCAGAAGAGAGGTGTGTTTGGGCATTTCGCTTCATGCGCGTTTAGTGCGGCTGCTGATTGCGATGCTTTCTGCTCTCTTTCCCTTTCTCCTCGAATCCCGAACCCTGTCGACCACTGACGCCCCCGCCGGCCTTACGCATCAATCAAATCGTTGAATTGAACGTGTTAATGTAATATTTGAATTGTTGGAACCTCATAAATGCGAACGCGAATGAAGCCGACTTGGTATCTATGAACGAAACGTTTATTCGAGCGAGGACAATTTTTGATCGGATGATGGAGGAAAGTTTGGCTAGGCATACCGCTGGTGGGTGGTTTCGCCTTTTCATTTTTCGTATTCCGTTCTTTTGCCCTCTACCACTCGTTGCTATTTTCTGTCCTCCTATCCTTCCCTTTAATTTTATTTCATTGTCCTTTCGCCCTTCTTTTCTCGTTCCATTGCTGGTCCTTGTCTTCTTTCTTCTTCTCTTTCTCGTCCCGTTTTCTTTCCTTCCCTCAGCCAAAGACTCATGCTGACTCTCCTTTACTCCCTACAACCAGGCTACGAATATCCTTATTCCCGCCCCAACCCAACGCCTTACGCACGCCCTGACTCACGTGCATGGGGAGGCTACGACCAGCCTCCGCAGGCCCAACCACCACCTCAGGTGCAACAGCCATATGCGGCGTTCCCTAGCCCTTCCATTCCTAGCGTAGCCAACGCTACTCCGAATCCGTACGAGCGTGTGCCGGGGTATGCACCTGCCGGCCAGCAAGGACCAGTGCAGGGGCAGCAGTACGTGCAGCCTTACGGGGGGATGCCAGGGTACGGACCTCAGCCGCAGGGTCAACCTCAGCCTCAGCCTGTCCAGCAGGGCCAGACGGGTACGGGCGGTTATGGGCTGCAGGGACAGGGACCTGTGCCTTATCCTGCTCAACAGCAGCAGCCACAACAAGCTGTTCAACAGACAGTTCCGCAACAACAGCAAGCTGTTCAGCCTGAACCTGTCGCTCAAGCACAAGCACAAGCTGTGCAGGAACTTCAAGTCCATGCTCAAACCCAAGCCCAGCCTCAGGTGCAGGCTCAGGCTCAACCTCAGGCGCATGCGCAGGATCAAACACAAACGCAAACGCAGGCTCAGGCTCAGGCTCAGGCTCAGGTCCAACCCCAAGCTGCATCGGCCGCAGTCGCCAACCCCAACGCTGGACCACCGTATATCTACGACCCCAAAACGACTTATACAGACCCGAACGTGCAGGCGTGGGCGCAATACTACGCGGCTGGAGGGAAAGATCCGACAGGGTCTGTGTATTTCATTTCGGTACCTGGGGTTACGGATCAGGTGCAGCCGCAGGGACCAGTGCAGGGGGAGGCACAACAGCAAACGCAGGGCCAGGTTGTTGAACAGCAACAGCAGCAAGTGCAGCAAGGCGGGCAGCAGGTATATCAGCATCAACAGCAACAGCAGCCGCAGAGACAAGGATCGCAGCCGACGTCGCCTACAGGGAGTTTCTACAGAGGCGGTGCAGTTGCAGGTGCAGGTGCAGGTGCGGCAGGAGCACAAGTGCAATCGCCTATATCGAGAAGTTCGGTTGATAGTATTAATCTGCCTTATCCCGGTCCAGCGTCTGACCATGGTCATGGTAGTACGAGTGATTCAGCTATGGGAATGAGTATGGGTGCATCTTACGCCGGCAGTCAACCCAGTTTGCACTCTACATCACCCGTAGCTGATCCTGGTACTGGGCTTTACCTGAATTCAAATGCGGCTCATTCTAGTCCGAACGCTTCTACGATCTTGGGGGCTGCACCAGCTGCGGGTGCTAGTGGGGTAGGCGGAGCGGCGACGGGGGGAGGCACGCCCTCATGGGTGCTACCTAGGATGGGTCCGTCACCTATGATTGGGGGTGGGGCGCATCATAATACACAGCAGGGGTCTGCTTCGCCGGTGTATCAGGGACTGACGGGGCAGATGAGTGGGATGAGTGTACATGATGGCTGAAGGGCGAGAGGGACGGAGGGCGGGGGGCAAGGGAGGGAAGGGAAAGAGAAGTTGAGGGTGTATTTGGTGGGTCATAGTTTGGGACCAAGGGAGAGAGGACGTGACGCATGATGGCTAACGAGGGAATTTTTCGGCTGTCGGGGAGATGAATAGGTCGATACGACTTAAACGATGAACTGGCTGTTGGGAAGAGCGGGAGATGCCTCATAGTCCTACTCGGAGGTGGGAGACGAAATGGATCCGGTGAAGTATTCATTGGAAGGGAGAGGACAAAGGTTTCGTTGATAGTGTTTGCCGAGAGACTTTTTTGTCTTTGGAAGGTTGGAAGGCTGGGGAGGGGAGTACGAGAAAGCTGAAAGGATTACTTTTCGACTGGTTGATCGTCACGTCGATATCATTTACTTACATACAAACGGAAAGAAAACGTACCGTAACATGCTGTAGCGCCTATTGTTTTTCTCCTTCGTCTATTTTCCCATTTCTCTTATTTTGGTACATACTTATTTATTGAAAATACCCTTTCTCTTTTTTTCAGCCAATGTGAATTCGAATCCTAGCTTCATGGTTTGCTTTTATGTAGCTGTGGATTACGGAAGTATGGAAATGGGGAGAGCGGTTGACCACCATGCGCGTGAATGCTGGGCATTACTCGGACGGAGTCAATGGATAATGGGGTCTTTCTCATTCTTAAATCCTGACAGTGACACTACTTATACTCGTGCATCCACACGTACAAGTGTCAAGGACACCGCATCTACCATCCGCTTATCCGTCCAATGCCACGAGGGTTCATCAATGCGAAGATCTCCCCCACTCCGAGGCTAATCAATATTTACAGTGTACACTACCACGTAGCGGCACTACTGTTTAATATTTAAATCTTTCCGCAATCCTCTCACTATGTAGTACTACTCTAAATGAATCTCAGTGAAATAACCTGCCATCGTACGGCCGCAAGTAACTCGCCGTTCGACTCGCGAGCCCGATGAACCATCTTCATCGAAAATATTCAACGACTTCTTTGGGCCTTTGGACTAGCACCACGAACGACTTCTCGACATTCAAACTTCATCGTTTGCGGGAGGACTGCGCCCTTCTTGTTCTTCACCCGAGCGCGGAGCTCGATTCTAAGAAAGGTTCGTGTGGGGACGAGCGTACTGCTCCTGCGCTGGGCTCGGCCACGGCGGCGTGTTTGTTGCGCTAGGGATGGAAGGACTAGGGAACGTCGTGTATAAATGCTACACCTAAGGTTGTGGATGTGGTTGGGTCTGCGGAGGCTGGTCGTACCCTCCCCACGCACGAGAGTCAGAGCGTGCGTAAGGCGCCTCGGGCTGGCATTGGGTTGGGGCGGGGATGAGGATATTCCTAGCCTGATCGTTGAGAGTAAAGGAGTTAGCATGAGTTTTTGGATGAGGAAGGAAGGAAAGAGTGGTAAGAATGGAAATGCGACGAGAGAGAGAAAGAAGAGGAGGACAAGAAACGCGATGAGAAAAGAAGGGGAAAGAAGGGGAAAAGGACAATGAAATTAAAACGACAGGGAAAGGTAGGCTAAGGAGGGGAGAAAATCGCAACCAGTGATAGAAGGCAATAAACAGGGAAAAGAACATGTACCAAAATGAAAAGATGAAACCATCCCACCCACCAGCAGTATCATTACGCCTAACCAAACTCCGGGTCCCCTCCATCACTCGACCAAAGATTGTCCTCGCCCGAATAAACATTTCGTTCATAAATACCAAATCGGCTTCATTCGCGCGCGCGTTCGTATTTATGAGGATTCACCAGGTTCACTGGTTCATGTAGTAGAGTGTGGCATTAAGATTGTGGATCACAAGACGTAGAATGCCATCCGGAGAGGAAGAGAAAAAAGAGAAAAAAAAAGGTATCGCAATCAGCAACTACACTAAACCCACGAAACGAAAAACCCAAACATACACACCTCTCTTCCGACGAAGCTTCGCAATCTTCAGTCGGTCTAAGCGCCATACTCGTCCTATACAACTCCTGTATATCAGAAAGATTACAAAACCAAACAAAAATCATCGTTAGCATTCGGGGATGAGGGAGTGAGGGAACGTGGGGGGAACAAACAAAGACAGAACGCAGAAAAACGAGACGAGGAAATAAGAGATGAGATAAATAGAGGGGGATTAGAAGCGAAAAGGAATAGGATAGATACTTGTTTGAACGCTACCGTTCGAATGTCAATTATCCAACGTTCCCAATCGGCAATCTACCCATCCATCTATCCATATATTCAACGTCCAGCACTCAAAAACAGTGAGCAATGAACGATAACCAACGTCAAGGATCAACCATACAAAATCCAAGCCATCTATCCCGGTTGTCGAAGCAGAGAAAAATGAAACCCCGGAACCACGAGAAGAAGGAAGAGCACGTAGTTCACGTAGCATGCATGAACCATGGCTGACGAAAGGCGAAACACGTACTACGTAGATAGGCACTTGGTAAAGGACAAGGCTTGGCTCGGGGAGAAGATGGAAATGAAAATGAGAACGAGAACGTGGGCGCGGACGTGGACGTGGATGAGGATTAAGAATTAGGAAAACGAGGTACATAGACGAACAAGAAAAAAAAAGCAAGCAACGAGAGAGAGAGAGAGAGAGAGAGAGAAAACCCACCTGCATTATTGGCTGAGGAAAGAAAGAAAAGAGTGGTAAGAATGGGAATGGGACAAGAAAGAGAAAGAAAGAAGACGAGGACAAGAAATAAAATAATGAGAAAAGAAAGGAAAATGGASAAATAAAACGAAAGGAAATCATGAGAAGGTGAAACCACCCACCAGCAGTATGCCTGGCCAAACTCCCTTCCATCATCTGGCCAAAGATTGTCCTCGCAAGAATAAACGTTCCGTTCATGGTCACCTTCATTCGCGTTCCGTTCATAAATATGCGAAGTCGTCTTCCATACTTGAGTCTTGTGCGTCCACACATACAAGCTTCAAGTACGCTGTATCTACCATCGTTGTCATCGTTGTCGTCTAATTCCACGAGCGTTTATCAACGCGATGAGTAACGGTCCTAGGCGTAGATAGTACAACGAGGAAATAAAATGGTCGAAAGAAATTGATTGAGGGTGGGCTGGCATCCGGTCCGTCTGAGTCCGTCTTCCGTTTACATGACCCGTTCACCCGATCAGGCCGTATACAACTCTTCTGAAGGCCTGGTCTGAAATCCTTACAAGGAGCAGTATCTCTAAACCCTTCTCTTCGTTTGTGAGTCTCACCCGCCAATCTGCGTCTGATCTGCTCTGATTTTAATTCCTTTACATGATTCATTCATTCGACGCCTGCCTATCATAATGTAGACACCTCGCATCAATATCCGTCTACAACCACCCCCCTTTATTCGTATCTGTCATCTCAGGTGGACTCTGACCATCATGAACTCCGAACTGCATGCTGCTCTTTCACATCCCTTCACCTTGACCACCAGCTACATCAATTCTCTGTCGGCGATTGAAAATCAACTCGACACCTAAACCTCACACGAATACCACTCCTCGCCCGCTTCCCAAAAACTCTTCCTATCCCAACCAGGCCCATCCTCTTTGCCTTCTGCTCAGACAGTTTCCTACACCTGGTGCTCAATAACAAGCTGTAGCATTCCCTCCCCTATCCGTCTACACACCATATCCAATTCTGACGTCCTGTTCCAACCGGTACAGAAGGCTGGGAAAACCCATGGCGTGATCTTAATGGTGGGGACGAAGTCGAGCTATTCACAGGTACTCCATGCCATACTAATATCAACTTCACCGATGTTACTATGAACCTTGGAACATGGCACTTGCCGCATTTCTTGAGCCCTCTCCTCCTCCTCCTTTCCATCTTCCCATAGTCATCTTCTCAGGCAGCCAATAAAGCCCATGAGCCTGGGATCATCTGCGCACGAGCTATAGTATACGAACTCACAACAGGGAATAACAGCGTTCTCAGCCTCACCTGGGGCGCCCTGAGGAAGACTTTATATGCCGCTACGGAGTGCGAGTATATGGATAGGATGGGGTATATGTGTGATTATCACTAGGCTAAGATTATAAAGGGTAGAGTGGTGGTACGAGGTAGTAGGAAGGTTATGGGATCTGAGACAACTTCCTTGAAACATTCGAACCTTTCTCAATGTACGTAGTGAACATTACTATGTCTGAAGCCAAATGGCTGACTGTGTGCTTAGGTCAGGTCAGATGTCCTACTTCGTCAACTTGTCAAGCTCCCGTGCACACCGTCGCTATATGTGCCGGCTCTGGAGGGACCATGCTTCTCGGGAAAGATGCAGACGTTTATTACACCTGCGAGATGTTACACGTATGCCTCCTTCCATATCCCATCCGGTCTTGTCCCTAATCATCACATCTTCTTAGCATGAAGCCTTCGCTGCTGAGGCCACCAGAAAACACATCATTCACTGTAGGTATCTGTAACCCCCTCATACCCTCGAACTTTTCTCATTCCAACCGTTTTTAGGTGGTCATACGAATACAGAATGTGGTTATCTTTTCCTCCTCGCAGCTAGGCTACGAGATGAGCTTGGTCATCTAAAGTCGGAGGGGTTGGAAGTCATGCTCAGCAAACCTGACGAGCACCTGTTCAACTTTGTATGATATCTTGTTTGAATCTACCAGCGAGTGATTGTACGCATGTTTGGTGTATGTGGGTCCGTAACATAAGTCTGTACACTACAAGTCCACCCTGACAGCGTGCAGTAGGGCGCTTGACATCAGGAAAACCGTCCCCGTAAAATTCGGCAAAAGTATTCGGGAAAGATTAGACTATCAGCGCTACCGAGGAAAAGACGCTCAATTCTGAAATGTTTCACACATTCTCGCTAATTGCTCATTAATCTTCGTCACGTATGGGAACTTTCTAAAGACTTGCCAAAGTTCCGAAAACATGCCAAGAAGTTATGCGCTGGCATCGCGGTGAACGAAGGCCGTCGCGGAACGTATGCTGCTCCGCTTCGTATGAGGTTTAGAGGTCGTTTCAAGGCCGTTTTGTGATTACAACTGCTATAGTATGTATTCTTGTAGGTCGTGTATGAAATTACAAATAAATACTGAATGACCAGTACTCAAGTTATATTAAAGTATGTGTGTAAGTCTCGGAAGGGGCTTAGTAGGAAGGAGGGACAGATATCTAACACCGTCTCAGATGTCCACTCTGATGGAACAGTCCCTCCCCACTTTGGATACAGATGCACGCTTTGCTTGATCATTTCAACCGGCACTACCGAAGCACTACGAGAGCTGTCTCTACGAAGTTGGGGCTTGACACGATACATTCCCGAGTGTGACTCTGGGTAGCGGGAGAACTTGCTGAACCACTCGACATATGCTAGGTGGGCCGGTGGAGTCACATTTGTAGGAAAGAGTCGGTCTAATTTCTTAGAAGGAAGGGAGAATATGACTCGCACCCGGCCTACTTGCATTCCTGCCAAGTCAAGATGAGAAAAAGTGATTACTGTCAGAAAAGCGTACACACCTTGCAAATAACTCTCGCCATCAATAGCCTTTTGAACACGGATAAGTGCGGTGTCAAAACGTGAGGGTTGTATGACTTGGTTGCAGGAATTCGTGTGCCGAGGATGGGCAGAAACAGTATCGAGGGTTTTTTTGTCATAGAGTTCCGTGTTGAGAAATTTGACCCTGTGCCAGACTGGCACACTATGAAATGGCAGAGAAAGGAATTCGGCCATTTCTTCCACCTCAGTAGGTGAAAGATTAGGACTGCGAAACTGGGCAATAAATCTCTTCAATGCCATCTCGAATTGTGACGCACCATAACCCCTTGAGTTACCATCCAGCATTATCCTAGTCAATGGAACTGATTTGATTGTTGGAAAGCGAGTCAGCTTCTGTGTCGTTGCACATTTCAAGTCCGTTAATGTGCATATGGCGCCGGGGAAGTCATAACGCACACCAGGGATAATCAAAGGTGAAGAGGATGCAGTGGTGGTCAGCTGTGAAGGTGGCAGAGAAGAACCTGCTTGTCCCTGAGTCCGTCGCCATGCAACGAAGTTGGCATGATGCATGATCTTTTCCCGTCGTTCCAGCCATTTAGTCATCTGTGAGTATTCATCTTTGCGATTAGAGGCACGGTATGCATCTTTAGTGAAGTCAATATGAAGACGCTCCGTTGTTTCAGTGTTGTAGTTGTCACATGTACCATAGAGCTTGATGGCACGGACATAGTGAGAAAGGAAATGGATCTTCGGAAGGTTGAAGTGCTCACGAGCACCCAATGTAACAAAGATACTCTTATTGGCATGGAATGTCGCTAGTGAATCTTCTAGTGATACCAAGGACTCGTCGCTGTGAATAGGATAAGATGACATGTATAGGAAGTCCAAGAGGGCACGTGTTGCAACAAGAAGAGTACGAGACTGTTGTGCTGTCAATGTTGGGACATCTACAACAAGAGATAGCGAGAATGTACACATCTGCTTGTGCTCAGTACCACTGACCCTTGAGAGAGTGGTGATGCCTTTGTGGAAATGCCGGATATTATGACTAGCAGGTAGACGGCGGACTCGAGCATCAATCTCGTCTGCCCCCACAATATGTGTCAGCCACTCGATGAGGTGTTTCATGACACCCTGGTAGAGCTGGTGAAGGATGTCAGGTGTAATGGAACGGAAGATATTGGTATAAGGTAGGTCTTCCCAGAAAGGATGTTGGACAGGCTTGATGTTCTCGTCTAGACAGCTCTTGACCCACTCGTCTGTGCCTATCAGCTTAGCTGCATGAACAGCTTGCGCATGGTCTCGGTACACTCCTTGACATGGGTATTCACCTAAGTCCTCCTTCATCGTTGAACAGACAGGACTATCACCATAGTAACCACAGGTAACGAGCATTTGCTCAGGGTAGTCACCAATGTATGCAGCAAGAATTGGATGACAGCGTCGTTTTATTCCATCACCACTTTGCATGATAACACCAGCTATACCACTGGCCTTGAGAGGTGCAACGAGGTGGCTTAGACAGGCATGGAAGAGATTAGCAACAGCTCGGCGACGTGCAGCCTTGTTAGCAATATGCTGCAGCCTCGTGGTAGGGAGATATGCTAGGAGTATTTGGCCTTGCTGCGATGGCTTTCTTCGTACTTCTTTCGGGAGATTTCCAATAGTAAGGTATATTGGATAGGCAGACTTGTTTCGAAATAGCGTAACTTGTGTCTTGTCACTCGAAAGAATGATGGGAACGATGGTAGCTCCAGGTTTCTCCTTTTCAAGCACACTCTGCATAGTAGGTTCAGTATAGAGGAGAAGACTGAACTTTTCATGCTCGCACCTGAGTACTCCACCACCACTTCCCTGTATAAAGATCATGGTATAACCGACATGTCTTGTCTGCATCTGAATAGTGTCGCTCAGGAACCACACAAAGGTAGCGGGCATGACTTGGAGACTGATAAAGGGCACGTATGCACTCTAGGATATCATGCTTGTATAAGTCGAAAGCTTCTCCAGCGATTACGATTTCGTCACGAGTGAATGATGGACGCTGTCCAGGGAGTTCTTTGTCGATAATCGTATTCAGCTCAATACTATTGCGGTATGAAAGTCCAAGTTTCTCGACAATCTAGAATAACAGGCCAAGAGAGTTAGTGTTGAAGTTGGATCTTTAAAGTTCACACCTACCCCATTAATTTTGAGCAAGTCAGAAAACGAAGTTGAGCCTGACCCACGCATCTTAGCCCAGTGTGCTACCTCCCAGTCAATACGAGAACTAAATGGTGCCCATTTATTCTGTTCAACTCCTGAGATTTGTGACTGGTAGTGGAGAAACCCGTCCTCTGAATTGTGCATAACACGAGCTGACTCAGAGTCAGAAAGTGGTGCCCCAGCTTGACCTCCGAAAACCTCAACATGAACATCTTCACGGTGAGCGGGAAGACTGCGCAGAAGGGTATTCTGAATCGGAGAAGAGTCTTCGTCAACATCCATATCATTCTGTGACTCTGATACTTCTATAGGTTGTCGGGGAGGTTCCCAAGCTTTCTCAAGCTCGGGGGTGGGTTGTTCATCATCCAAGTCCTCTACATCCTCATCCTCATCTTCGGCATCAACATCCACAGACTCAGGAAGGTCCTCGTCATCACCAAAACCAGGGAAATCCTGTTCCAAATAGTTTTGGCTAAAGAAATCACCCTGAAACTTTGTCGCTGGAGGTTCTTCATCGACAGAGTCTGTTCTTGAACCATTCTGGTTGGCCTTCTCAGCTAAGAGATGGCGAGAGGATTTTGGTGGATTCCGACGTGGAGCGAAACGGCTATGTCGGATAGACTGTTTCAGTGCCTCATGCGCTGCCACACATGCTGGTTTTGTAGTTTTCTCCAGGTGTTGAATAAAGTCGCTGGTACGGGTCCAGCATCTTTTACATCCCGAACATGTTAGAGAGGCTTGAGAAGAATTAGATGATGAAGACGACATAGAATTGGTGGAGTAGATGTAAACAGGAGGGCTAATACAAAATAGTATGCCTACGCTTCAGTGGTATCACTTCAAATTTTTAAAAAAAGTTATTCAGGTTAAGTTGACCATCGCTTGTATAGCCGACTCACCATCCCTTTTACCCTCATCCTCTTTCTCTAATCCCCATCTCATTGTCTTCTATACCCAATAACTTACGCTCATTACTTTTTTGATATTTCTGCTTAATTATGTCCAGTATTGCAACACGCACAGGCAAGAGGTCAGCTGCTGATCAAACAGCTCAGCCGAAGCAAAAAGCTCCTTCCCGTGCCAGCAAAGCAGCTCGAAATCCACCTCAGCAACCGGCACAACCAGCACAACCTCAACCTAGTGCAGTGAAAAGGAAAGCTGACACTGTGGTTGAAACTCGTACCAAAGGTTAGAGAAATTACTTTTACATAGTCATTGTGCTCACCGAATGACCCAAGACCCAGTATCTACAAAGAATAAGAAGGTGGTGAATACCAGAGTGCAGCAGAAGACTCGACGATCTGCACCTTCAAACCCAGAGAATATCCAACGTGCACCCGCAAACAAAGGTATGGTGTATGGTCCAGCTAATCCAGCTATCTCTAATCCTTGTAAAAGCCCAACGATACCAGGCTGCTATCATTGACTCAGATGAATCCTCCAATAACGAAGAAGGTATCAGCTTATATTTAATTGTGTTGAGTTGAAATAAATGCTCACATCATAATATTCCAGAAATTGTTCAACCACCTGCCAAAAAGAAGAAAACCCTGCCCAGGACTGGAGGTAAGAAGGCTGTGGTACAAGCAATAGCAGAGCGAGAGGTAGATGAAGACATTGAGGAGGATAGTAAAAGTGATGCATCCGATGATGATATGGCTGCTGATGGAGAACGAGATGATGACCAAGCAGCATTGAGACACCTGCTGGATGAGGTATGTGTGCTCGAGCTTCAACCTTGCAGAGTACCTGTCCTGACTTTTATCCAGGCCCCACGATTCATGAGCATTCAGGATAAGAACAGCCAAAGTATGTGCATGTTTGTTATTAGCTTCGAGCTATTGATGACTGGAGTCTATTCAGTGGATGATGACGTGGTTATACCACGACGTCGACACTGTCGTGCTTCTTCTACTGCCAGCTCTATCTACTCTGGACCACCACCAACTGATGACCTTTCCGAATGTGGCAGCAATGAGGAGAACAAAGTTCAAGATTCCAATATGACTGATCAAGACGAGATGGAACAAGGTCACAGTGCAGAAGAGCAGGAAGAATTAGAGACTTATACATTGCGAAAGGTTATCTTTCTCTCTTTTTTATTTCATGGTGACTCATACTAAAATACGTAGCCTACTCACAAGATATCTAAAAAGAAGGCTCAGCAGTTAGAATACGAGGTATTGTTTCTTTGATTCAAATTTGAAGTCGCTAATTAGAATTTCTGTACTACTAGCTGCCTCACGTCACTGCTGAAACATTGCCTCCCTCTTGTGCAGGAAGTTTGAAGACTAGAAAACCATCAGCACCCGCAACAGCTGTCAACATTGCTGCATGGAAGGAACAAACCAACATCGTTGTTTCCGGGTGTGGCCGCTCTTTCATCTTGGGCATGACAGGTCAACCTACAGTAATGCGTAAAGTCATGAATGAGGCTATCAATATTGGAAAGGTTAAAATGCTCGTTGACCATACTTACTGCCCAGTCGGACCAGAACTAAGGCAGGTGGCATTTGCTGCCTTGGTTAGCGCTGCAGAGCATTTGGGATATGCGGAGAAGAATGATGTGGCTGATCGCCTTCAGCATGGTGACAATGATACGTATATTAAGCCTCTTACCCAATATGTGAGTTTTTTTTATGACGTTCGCTTTCTTGCTTAAACTTTGACAGGTTAGCCAACGGATTGGAGCAGAGCGCAAGACATTGAAGGCAATTCCAAAGGCAACTGTTACAACCACTTTCAGCTTGACAGCAGATGCTTCCTCTCGTGCAGAAGCCTCAAGACTTGTTTTGGACCGCAACTATATCTATCCTAATGCAGGTGTACGTGGCAAGCTTTCTTTGACATTTACCACTAGTGATGACCTATAACAATGCCTAGGCATCTGCAAGCTATGATTATTCCCGGCCTTTCGAGCACCCAGTCTTCTCAGCATATATACATGAGATGTTTTTTGCTGGCGGGACATTGTACAGCAGCATCGTCAATTCTGACCGAGCAAGAGAATATTTTTCGTCATCCCTACCGTCAAAGCCTCATGAATTTGAGCTACCAAAGGCTATCGTTGCCTTGGCAACTACTGCGGTGTGCCGTCTCCACTCTGAATGTTACCATCATGTTCAACTCTCACTCATTCACTCATATGTAGGTTCACGCTATTCTTCAAGACCATGCGCGTGGTGGAATCAATGAGAATTTCCCTTCAAAGGAGCTCGATGGTGTTTATAAGATTGCTATTCGGATACTCAATGGTATTGAGACTACAAACCGTGTGCGATATCATAAGCTCATGCACAGTCTCTATGCTGAAGCATCGTGCGTCATTGTCTCATATCTCACCTGGTCTGTATACTAATGTCTGCATTATAGTGGCGCACTGCCTTTGGCTCAACATAACATGACCAATGACCAGATCTACGATTCCGTTGATTGGACAGCACTCGCACAAGCAGTCTCGGAGACTGCAACGACAAACAGTGCACAAACAGCCGCCCCACCTACAGCCACTGCAACTCCTCCATCTGAACCCCCATCCGCAACGTCTGCACCTGATGCCAGCTTGGTGTCAGCACCACCTCAGCTTTCCTCTGCGTAGGCCCATTCCGGGTCATTATATTACTCTCGTTAGTTACCCACATATACCAGTTCCTACTCGCTTTCCACTTGACATTAGTGTACTAGATTGCATAATGAAAACTACTATTGTTTGATTTATATTGTGCATAAACCAAAGAAAGATTCAGGAAAGATGTTGAATTCTAACTATATATTACCAGAAAGAATCTTGGAGGTACGCGCATTTTGACAAGGGTTGCGGTAGCTTACGGAAATCTTTGGCGAAACTCTGCGAAACTTCGCTAATTCTGCAGGGGGGCCGGCTATTTTGTTTACATTTTCGAAACTTCGCTAACCTGCTAAATGTGACCACATTATCAGCAATTATCATGGAATAGCAGAACTTATGGCCACATTTTGCACAGACGGTTTTCCTGATGGGGCAGACGAGTGGGCTAGTAAAATTTTCGGAGTCATTCAACAGTATGACTTGGAGCATCCGATCAAAACTTGTAAACCACGGGGGAAAAAAACAGTGAAGAAGTAGCGTAGTTACTGCAATTACAAGTCTATTCTGTATCATCTTCCTCTTGTGAATTTTCGCGTCCCTCATCAGCTTCAGCAGCCCACTGCATCGGCGGCAGCTCATCCTCTTCCTCAGGTGGAATATCAACATTATCTGCCACACAACGTAGGCGCTTATTGAAAGCTGGAATAGTCGATCTGGCGAGTTTCACGTAGCCATCAGCCTTGAGATCTGGTACATGACTGCAAGGCATATCGGTGGTGCGGTTCTTGATAAACTCGAGAAGTTGGTTCTCCTCGATTGCCCGAACGACATCCCAGACTAAATCAGACGTATTTGGCACTTTGTGGTTCTTCTTCTTGTATGACGTGTTCATCATTCTACCAACCATCTTCTTCGATTGCTGGACATAAGCTATCGAAGCCGAAATGTTCGCCAGAGTGTCCCAAGATGAGTATATGCCTTTAGCTGCAAATAACAACTACCGAGGTATAAGCAGAACTCATAGCTGAATATGAATCTTCACTGACCTTGAGATAGCCAATATGATGCTCGATGTTGAGGTCTACAGCCATAAAATGATCAGGAAGACCAGAAATATTCACGAGATGGTTGTCGCGCATGATATCACTAGAGGGATTTTGTCAGTGACTAATAGAGTGTGTAGGAGATGATTCACACACGCAAATTCAGGTGTCCATATGTGCTTGAAGTTGTAGAGCAGGGTAATAATCTCCGTGGCATACTTGTTCAATCCCATGGAGCGAAACATGGCTGCAAGATCTGGTAGTAAGTCTTCAATACGTCCAAAATCACCTTTAGGAACAGCAACAGTTAGTTCCACCAGAACCAGAAGATCTCGTGTGAGAAGACGAAGATTTCGATGACTAGGATCGTCGTCATTTGGAGGGCTCAACGAGGGAGCAGATGGAGACTCGGTAGATGTAGACTCTGACTTCGGCTTTCTTGGCTTTGAAGGTTCGGGATGAATTACTTCTTTTTCTCGCAAATCTTTAAGTGGTGTTGCGTACTTCGAAATGATTTGTAGAGCGATTGCTTTGAGTTGATCATGTGTTGGTGTTGTATCTGCAAAGTCATCAAGAGAGTCCATTCCACACTCTTTCTTCCATGCACTGAGCAAAATGCCGTCAAGAATTTGCAGCAATGCAGTTGAGAGAGCGTGAAAGTCTGGCTTCTCACAACCCAGTCGTTTCTTTTCCATGATGAGGAAAAAATATGCGAGGCTACCAGGGATTTTGGCTGACCCGTAATGTTTAGCTCGTAGACCCCAGATGAGGTTCATGACCATGTGAAATATTGCGATGCCAATTTGAAAGACGAGACGGCGACTCCAATCTGTGAGGTCGTCGCTACGAGCGATAGCACTTCCACGAATACGAGCATTGGTGAGTTGGTCATTGATTGATGGTATTGCGTATTTGGATAACTCGGGGTCCTTTGGGTCACGACCCATCTGCTCAAGGTAGAAGTTCTCGTGGTTTTGGAGGTTTCCAGCTACTGACTTTTCCTCGATAGTGGTGACACGGAGTGGATAGAACTCGGTCTTAAGATTTGGAGGGAGGGGGCGACGAGGTTTGTGCTGCAGATCAGGATGTGTTTTGTAGTACGCAGTTTGGAATTTGGGTACATGCTTTATGAGAGCATTAATGATATTGATGCTGGATTGATGAAGGTAAGATGAGGCACCCTCTCGGGTTGTACAGACTTCCCAAACACGTAGCGGCACTGCTTTTCGGATATTTGCAAGAATGGGGGCAAGAAGCATATGCTGGCAATCTCGAACTCCATACAAGCTGTATATAATTGGAAACGTGCCAGATCGAACTTTGCTGAGCGCCGTTTTCGTTTGCTCAACATAGTCTGAAGTGGACAGATCGATGTTGTCGTAGGTCAACATGTGAGACTTGTAGGAAATCTTCGCTGCCTTAGGAATGGACTCTCTTGCAATCTGTTCAATGGTGGAGAGGATGGTTGGATACGAGGTCGAAAGGCTAGCACGACTGAGAAGTTTGATTGTTTGCCTTGAGCACCCTGTAGCCCAGAAGTAGACACTGAGGATAGACTGTAACTTCGAGCATTGGAGAGATTGCATATGCAAGACTTGAGCGGTGACTATTGCATGGCCCTGAGAGACATTTGAGTAAGCATATATCCCCCATGAATAAAGTAGACATACAAGCTCAACATTTCTATTTGTATCACCTGTGTCTCTATAGCTTGGACATGTGCCGATGGTGTCTTCTGATTGAATCAAGGAACTAGTTGTCGCAGCCTTGAGGATTGCCATCCAATCAGGCAAATGAACCTCAGCGTACTGAGACACCTCCTTCTCGAGACTGTAGCTTTGCAAAAAATCAGGTGTGAACATGCTTGTCGTCATATGGAAGTGAGGCTTAGCAGCATGCATTTGATCCGAGATGCGCTTGCAGACAGTGCTGAGAGCCAAGTCCCTGGGTAACCAGTTCATGAACGAGCTGCGTCCTTTTGGATGGGTATAGATTGCGTCAAGAATGAGAGAAGGGGAGGATGAATTGCTACGGAAGAAGGCATTCTGCTGAGCCATGAAGCATTTGTTGCCAGGATCGAGAAGCGTGCAGAGCAAATCAGTTACAGATAGCTTGAGGTCTGAAAGAGTCTTCAATGCTGTAGCAGTCTTGTCGACGTTGCTGACAGGCCCTGCACGACTTGGGGTATCATATAAGAAGTCCCAGCCATCGTTGATGGTTTTCCACTGGAACATGAGTCCATCAGTGAATGACGGCGACATATGCTTGATTGCCGGAAGATCTGGTGTAATGGTTGATACAAGAGTAGTTGAGGGAGAAACAGTAGGGGTAACAGCAGGGTATTCTTCGGAGGTGAGAGTCCGAGTCGGCCCCAGGGATATAGGAAGTTCATCATCACGGTCAAAGTCCATGCCAGAAAATAGCAAACCCGACTGAGTTTGGTGGTTCTGACATGGAGAGAACGGTTCTCCAAGTGGAATATCTAAAACTGAAAGTGGTTGTCTTGAAATGGTGCTCTCCGAGATATTAGAAGTTTGAGCTTGATTAGCCTCACTCCGAGGATTTGAAGTTGAGTTTTTACGCTTGGAAGTAGAATTCGAACGGTACATATTGACTTTGAAGGCTGCTTTTGCCTGCTTGAACTTGTACGGCCTACTCCCTTGACTTTTTGGTTCCGTTTTCTTGACTCGAAAGGATAACTTTGATTGTAATGACTTCGGATCAGGGGGTGGGTCAAGAACTCGAGGAAGTGGTTGGGGATTGTAGTTTTCAAGAAAAAAAACACATTTATAGCTCATAGAATCCATGGTGAATAATAGAGATCTGGGAACAATGACTGAGACAGAGAGGATACAGAGTAAGAGTACTAATAATACAGAACATTGTCATGTATGCGCGTCGAGGCGCGGTAGGAGATTTTCCCATCACTTACTTCCAAATATGGTAGGTAAATTTAGTTTCTATATTCATGACGAAGCTCATTCAGCCAAGTTTAAACTCCGATTTACCAAGCCCTCTATCGAGGGCATCCAAATAAACACCTCATAGAGGGATTGGTCACCAGGCTAGAATATAATATTCAGTCTTAGTTAGGTATCGCTTTGAAAATCCTCAAAAATAAAGTGCTGAATTACATAGCTACCAATTGCATCAGAGGGGAGTCGAACCCCTTTCCCGGCCAGCGATTTCGAGTACCATACATATGGGAAGACCGGATCATAACCGTTAGACCACTGATGCTTGAGATTTCGCTAGCCAGCCCTCCATATATGGCAGGTGCTCTACTGACAGCACGGGAGTCTGGCACGCCTAGTCCTATCACGTGCACAAAGCCGAGGGACCGTGGACTAATAACGTCACTCTATTGGCGCTTGCACTTCAGACTCGGGACATGTTCTCGTACTCAACAGAACGCAAGTTTCAACGAGATTCTACATCCATCGCCGCCGAAACACATCAGCGCTGTTCCAGCAGAGCATCCCATTCTTTGCTGTACTCGTGTGCGCTAACTCATGAATAACATTCTAACATTCTAATCATTTCTGTCTTAGATGAATTCAATTCCCGTTGACACCATCAGCGCTCATAAACCTTCTTCGGTAGATCTGCACACTGAAGCCTCGATGTTATTTTAATAGTGGTAGAAATTTGGTGTATATGCTCGTTTTGTTCTTCGTGTGTATCTCTTCCCGAGATTAACTCGAAAGCAGGTCTGAGCTGACCCGGCTACTTTGCTCCAGCCCTAACCATCCGACGGAAGAAATTACAGGATCGTCCTTTCAAAGAATGATCAAGCTCTCGTGAGCTTTCATAGCGTTCCCAAAGTGTACTCTCGCATCAAACTCAGAATTGATGGTGGATGTTACTACTGATACTCAGACGCCAGCGCCCGAGCTAACGGGAAAGAATAAGTAGGCCAACGCGGCTTCAGCACAGACAAAGTATTTTCCCTCCCTTCTTTTGGCCTACCTCACGCCCGCTCATTCTGTTCCATTTTTTTCTGCATTTTTTTTTCGTTCGATTTGAACCCAGGTTCAATTTCTCAACTTGAATTTCAACATGGCTACGAACTCTGCGAGTCGTATGAATGGACAACACTCCTTTACAGGGAAGCACCCCTTGCTTCCAGCTATTAAGCCAGATATTCCTTTTGCGCAGATGACGCAACAACCTGCTTACAGTTTCCTTGCTTGGACGTTTGGACGCGGTACAGTGGTAAGTTCTGCCACGAACTTCACGTTCTTCGCCTTGTTCATATCATCCACATTCTTGTAGATATGGAAGATTTGGCCGGCTGTACTTCTTCACACCGCGTTTGCTGCTTGTATGCCGCTTTCTTCTTATAATGTGACTCGTGCCTATGATGAATTTATCGTCATTTAGTCATCGTATATCTTAAAGAAACCCGAGGGCTGACGGACTTGGGGATTCCCAACGTCATGCTGACAGTACTTGGTATGATACTTCTCCCTCCACACGACCCAAAGATCCATTCTCACTCAGAACAGGTGTGGTCATCGGTTTCGTTATCTCCTACCGTGCAATGAGCGGGTACGTCTCATCTCATAAACTCCTCCTCTTCCTCATAAATACCTCTGGCCCTGCGTTCCAGATACGATCGATACTGGATGGGTCGAACAGCCTGGTCGGACGTTATTCGAAATTCCCGGACGATGGGCCGGCTCATCTGGTTCCATGTTCCTCCACGTATGACGCCAAAGACTGCGGAGGAAACAGCTACCGGTTTGATGAACAGGACAACACAGGAACTAATGAAGGTCATGGCTGAAAAGCGGATGGCTTTGGATCTTATCGAAGGGTATGAATGACTCAGCACCCGAGATTCCGCCAGGAATAACTAATGCAGTGAAATAGGTTTGCAGTGGCTATGAAACATCATCTTCGAGGTAACTTCTTTAAATCGATGTGATGATGAATGAAATGATTTTCATTCTACAACAGGCGAAGTCGGCATCTACTACGAGGACCTCTACAACCTCGTCCGCCCACTCCACGACGTAAGTTCATCTCCCTCACACTTGGTCTACCCGCCTGATACATTCTATCCATCCAGCACGACCACACCGCTGAGCAGAAAACCGCCGCAATGACCAGCGCGCTCCCACCCCCCTCTCGCGCTCGACGTATTGCATCGAACCCAGCCTTACCGTCTCCTCGCAAATCACCCTCAGACTCATCTTCCTCTTCCAAAACGCAAAAAGTTCATTATTACGCCGATGCTCCCTCCGCTCCCGGTGCATACGGCGCTTATGGTACCTTCCCTAGATCAGAATCACCCAAAGGATCAATCCGACACAGTCTCCGTCGAACATCCTCCAACTCTTCTCAACTTTCCGCTCATTCTTCTCACAGCCAACACCAAACACTCGCTCCGTCCCAGAATCCTGAAGCTCCGGATATGATGAGGGAGGTTTCTACGGATCTCATTCCCTTCGCTGGTGTATTCAAAGGGATCCGGAATTGGTTTAGGGGGAAGTTTTCTAGAGGTCGTATTGCTGTGGAGGATCTGGTTAAAGATCCTTATGGATATGATGCTAGTCAGAGGAAATGGAGTGGACCTCTTCAACCTAGGATTGGGAATAAGAAACATACAGTTGAGAGAGGTAATTTGGGTTCAATCGGGGAGAACTTGCCTCTCGAGATTGCGAGGTGTTTGAGTGAGTGGTGCAGTGTGTTGGAGGAAAGGAATACTGTTCCGGGTAAGTGTTATGTTGAATTCACACGTATATTGTGTTCTTTGATTGCTAAGTCATTCTCTAGGTACAAGTTTGGGAAGTATCATCGGATGCATAGCTGCTATGGAGGCTTCTCTTGTCGGTGAGTTATGCTATTGATTCATATTTCTTATAGATGATAAATATCCCTCGAAAGACCTCGAACGCATCCTAACCACACCCCTTCCCTTGTCCGTATCTCCTTCCTCTCTTCCTCATAATTCTCAAGGCTAACCCATCATCCAAATCCAGCGTCTATTCAGTACATATCCGACAGTAAGCACCCCCCTCCCAGTTAAGCTAAAGATACTAACTACTACCTATTCCCTATTTCCTTCTACGTTCCCAGCACCGTCTGGGTATACCTCTTCTTCCTCCCCTTCCAACTTGTAGCCGAATTCGGTTGGCACACCGTACCTGGCGTAACAATCGCAGCATTCATCTACCTAGGTTTCCTCGCTGCAGGTGAAGAAATTGAACAGCCATTCGGTTAGTCGTCGCTGCTTTCGTATCACTGTTACCAAGTTAAATAACCCATCCACGCTCACATATGTACAGGCTACGACGAAAATGACCTGGACCTAGACATGTTCTGTCAAGAAATCATCCATGTCGATATCGAGACCCTAAAAAAGTCGCCTTGTCTCAATGCTTACCTACCACCCGGACCAAAAACGCAGAGGTTGGTAAAGCATCGATCGATGACGTTGATTGAGGCTACAGAGGAGAGGTCGGATTCTGAAGGGGAGTATTAACTTGTTGTGAGGACGATTTGAGATTTTACTAGTACTGGAGAAGGACGAGAAGTATGTAACTTATATTTTTGGGCTTTTAAGCTGAAAAGTCTTTCCCTGTCGTTTATACTTGGTGTTCTACTGTAGGCGCTTCGCGCTGTTAAAAGTGTATGCTAGTTGTACACATCGACATTCTTTTAATTAATTATTTCCCTAACCTTTAATCAGAGAAGTTTGAAGGAGATTTTGAATGGATAATCGGAATAACCTTTCTCAACCTCTTCATGTGTAATTCAAATCAAGCAACTCGAATGAAAGCAGTTACGAGAGAAAAAGAATGCATTTTTCCTAAGTCTTCCTTGAGACTATTCGACAATACAAAAACACGCGAATCAGCTACTTTTTACGACAAATCATATCTACTTAAGAAGTAGCGCTGTATGTCGATCCAATGTCACCAAACTTGATGTTAGAGTAAACAACCTGGGCATTAGGACTGTTACTCTCAACATCAGTCGGTTGACCCGAAGTCGTAGCGCAAGTACCTCTAGCAACACCAGGGTCGGTGGCGCTCTTGTTAGTAGGGTAGTCGCTGTCAAGCCAAAGCATCTGCGCAGCATAATCATCCCAGATACTAAGCACCAAAACCATACCGGCCGTGAACGAGTCACCCATTGCCTCCAGACCACCCTTCTGCGAGAACGTGTTGGTGTCACCGAAAGCCGTCTTTTGTTGGTTGCAGAAATCAGTGGTGATCTCGTTCGTTGGGTCTACGCCAGCGATGTTCGACATGGAGTTTTGGATGACTTGGCCGTTCTGAACGTATAGACGACGAATAGCGGAGAGTGTACCGGTAGAGGTGTTGTCGGAAGAAATGAACTGAGTGACGACGGTGATCTTCGAGCTGGTATCGACGATCATGGAAGGACCGTAGAAAGTAGTGTTACCCATACGGTAAGAGTTGAAATCGCATCCTGCCTGGTCACATACACCACCAGTGCTTCCAGCAGCAGAGCAATCATCTCCGGTGCAAGAAGTTTGTTCTGTGACGGTACATGGGTGAGGGGTGACAGCCGCAGAGATAGAGTTGGCTTCCCAGATATCCATCTCGTTACAGCAGGTACCCATGCTACCCGTTCCAGCGTTGGGATCATTAGCAGAAGCTTCCCAGCCCTCGACGTTAGCAGTTCCGTCGATGAACTTGATGTCACGAGGGCACTGAGAGTCACAGTACCCAGTACCGTATTTAGCTCCGGCTTTGTTACCAGAGAAACGAGCCTATTATTATACATCAGAACTCGAGGCGAAAAGGCAGAGTCGGTGAAAAGATGCTTACCATACCACCATCAGCGTCCATCTGAGAGAAGTAGAGAGCACCGTTGAGACCACAAGGAAGCTGCGAGACGTCAACGTCGAAGGTGAACTCTTGGTTGAGAGGGTTGAAGATCTGGTATTCGGTCTCGGAGCCGGGAGCCATGAGGTAAACACGAGAGCCGACGTTCGTCTGGGTGGAGGTGGTCACGAACTTGAGCGTGAGTGCGTCTCCGTCGGTGGTGATACCATAAGTGCCTACATATAAGGGTCATGTTAGTATTCCGCCGAAACGAATCATAATCATTTCGAACCTTCGTAATCAGCACCGTCAAGCGCACAGTTGGCAGCACAAGTAGCACCATCAGGACAAACAGTCGCGTTCCATTCGTTACCAGTGTAGCAGTTAGTGTAACCAGTAGTAACATGAAGCCAGCGCCAGTTAGAGTCAAGGACGACTGTAGAAGACTGAGTTTCACAGTCTCCAGTACCAGTACATTTCTGCCAGGTAAGAGCAGGATGCGTCTCAGCAGTCTGAGTACCAGCCTGTTGACCGTAAGCGACGGCCAAGAGGGTGAAAGAAATGAGAGCGGCTGTGCGGAACATTGAAGACGAGGACAAGCTGTTGTTGAACCGATGCTGAAAACAGGCTCCTTCCTCCCTGTTTTATACGAAATGGATTGAGCGAGCACGGGGAAATAGATGTGGTATATCTATACATTCCGTATATTATCCGGAGGAGGTTCTAAGGACAGAAATGGACTTGGTGTCGAGTATGGCGCATACATGTGACTGATACCTCGAACGAAATTGGTCGGTAAGTGGGTTGGTTGTGGTGTAGTACTGGTTTCGGTAGCAGTTCGGGAAAAGTTCGTCCAAGGGAGAGAGTGAGAGGAATTTAACGTAGTGTCATTTTCGAAACGAAATCAAGGCTAAATTCGGTTTAGCGCACGGTGAACTGCGAGTTGGCTGGCAGCAACGGTATTGCGACTTTGACTTGGAGGCGATTCTAAGAGTTGGAAGGAAACATCCTGTACATAATTAGCTTCAGCCACCACTGAGGACGTGAGACGCACTTCATTTGTGACCCCCCACCATTTCATCGAAAAGAGAGCGAGTTCACTACAGCTTCAAGCTCAAGTTCAGCCGAGAATTGCTCGGATGTATAAACTCTTTGTAGACTCACATGGAGAGGTTTACGATAGTTGAAGTAGTTTTCACGAGAATTGGCCTGCTTTTCGCGAGAGTGATCCTTGTGGAGCTCTTTTGTGGAGCTGAGAAGAAAAGAAAAAGTTCGAATCGCTACTGCCGCCGGAAGGCAAGCCGTAAAAACAAGTGGCTGCAGATATCCCGAAGCTTCGCAACACATCTATGAGAAGAAAAGATGTCTGAGAAGAGCGGAAAAAAAGCACAGAAATGGCTCCAACAACTGTTATAAAAAGGCGCAGCATCATGAAGAAATCGGCTCGGTCGGTCGGGAAAAAGCGTGACTGGTCTCGTCGGGCGTCTGTCGGTAAAGTAAAAGGCGCCCGGAGAGACCAGCCTCGAGTCCATCCCCCGTTTATGTATCGTCTGCAGGCCATCATTATTGAGCTGAAGGCTGGAAAACGATTCTCTGTACCTGTGAATGGGAATATCCCTCCTGGACTTGTAGTATATACGAATATATGAGCCGATCGATAAAATAAAAAAGTGTATCTGCTCAAATACAGGATATTCTGTAAGCTCAACGGTGTAACAACTCCAAGCGGGCCCAGGGCCAAGCCCTTTTGACAAACCGACAGCCTTTGCAGCTACTTTTGAGGTGATCTTCCGATGGTGTATTAGTGCTTGATCCCATGCCAGCAATCAACTCCTCCTCCTCTTCCATCATGTCAAAGAAATATCCACCAGTTCGTACCATTAGATTACGGTTCACAGGGCAGTCACAGAATCGCCCTCTAAGAACAGCTTCCTTCATTTCTGTCGCTATTCTTTCAAGACAGATCCGTTGTGAACGACAACTGCCTCTATAAACGTATGTTGTGCCACAGAGACAGATAGTCAAATCAGTAAGGGATGGATGGGATATAGCAGATCGTAGTAAAGTAGCCTATAAAGTAATCACAATCAAATATTGTTGAATCAATACGACACAAAGCATCTCGACTTACCACAATATCAGATGATACCCCCGGTTCAATCTGACCGGAATTGAACCCAATTGTCAGCGATTCCAGGCGGGAACATCCACTCAGCATCTTAACCCCCCTCGATTTATCAAGCTCCCACCCAGAGTCCACTTTGTAAGCATGGATTTCGATGTCTCTGAGTGTATTCTCATGCTTTGGGAGAACGCTTTCAAAGAAGAGAGCTGCCAACCTTCCATCCGATTGGGAGGTAGTCAAGTGAAGTGTCTCTAGGCCTTGATCGAGACTAGGATCATACGACTCCAGGTAGGATAAAAGCCCTTCATCGACTTCATGGACCTCCAAGTGCCTCAATCGCACCCGTAAGACATCAAAGCTCCTCCATCCCTGAGCAGACATACTATGTATATCCAATGTTTTCAACGTCTGAAAGTCGACAACTGCATTCAGAGCCGATGATATTTGCTTGATGGTGAAATCTAGAAGCCGCAGTGTATCAAGGCGAAGAGGCTGCGCAGAGTCCGCTTCGGTGTAGGAACCATTCTTGAGTAATGTGTCAAATACGACCTGTCTTCCGGTTGCAAGACTCGCAAACCGAGGATTGTGGTTGAGATGTAATTCTCGCAATGTTCGAGTGTTACGAGCGATGAGAAAGGATACCGCATTCATATATGACTCATCTAAGAAATTACCAATGAGGGAAAGCTTGGTAAGCCCATTGCACATGAATCGTTGAATGGGTACGTCCAAAGTGCAGTAGGTGGTCTTTATGAAGAGTTCAGAAAGGTATTGCATACGACTGAGATTGTCTGTGATTTCGTCATGTGTCCATGGGGGGTCATTAGAGCCTGGGGTCCACCTGAGGTATCAGAACGGCTGTGAAGAACATCTCATAATTAGAAGATGATAGAATACTCACTTAACACACCGCACGCTAACCAATGATTGAAGCACCGAACGAAGACACTTCTCCAGTTTCATATGATTATCCTTCATAATCTCTTTACCAATGAGAGTTTTATGAACAAATGTGCCATCGGCCCTCATGCGAGAAACATCCACTTTACGTTCCAGTGCCACGTCCCCAATCTTCAAAGTACGAATATATCCTAGAATCTTAGGCGCGCAACCACTGCCCCCCCATGATTCAGCCAAACCTTCCAAAAGTGCCATCTTCCTCATCAAGGACTTCGCACCTGGCGAGTCAAAAGCAATAGAGACTGTAGAAAAAAGGATTGGCTCGACTATACATTTGATAGATTCGCACACGCAGCGAAGGCTTTTCAAGTCTGCAGCTGGAAGCTGGTGAAACCGTGGTGAAAGAGTGAACTCGGCAGTGAGTCAACGAAATTCGACGTCTTGAAGCGGAAGAAAGAGGGCTCACGTACCAATACTACAATTGCATGTATCAACTCAGGAGCAAGTAGATGTAATGGCATGATAGTGGTGGTGGAACGATGTTACCCTCGAACGCGTGTACATCCGCGTTTAGCGCATATTTGGCGATGTTTGGCATAGGCTTTAGAAGTTTACAAAGAGTACGGGATTAATTCAAGGCCGGCCTTTTATACTCAGCTTGAAGTGAAATAAGCATCGAAAGTCGAAAGTCGCTCAATTCGAGAAAAGTTACTCTTATCGTCGCTCGTAAAGCAGTTTCGGTTCATGCATCCGATAAGCCGACGGATAGTCCGACCCTGGATCCGACAATCCCGATCCACGTGTTGCAGCAAGGCGGCCCGTGCTTTATTTATCCGCTTTCTTATCGGCACACTACTATTTCCCATAAATTCGAGGCTTCAGCGAGGCTTGCACCTGGAAGGCTTTCAACTCCTTATTCACGTCTTTCCAACTTCAAAGCTCCCCAAGGCTCCCCAAAACTCTAGCCTGAGTGTAAAGCTTTGAAGGGTCAGCATAAGTATTACGTTCAGCGCCAGCAGGTACGCCAATTTCAACTTCTCCGGCAGAAACGATCTTAAAATTAAACTTCGTATGTATCGCATGACTTTTGTTTTCCTCGTTTTTTTAGTCGGTGCAGGCTAGCTGAGTCATTTTCTGACCTATTGTTACTCGGTCCTTTCGTCACCTCATCTGAGGAGGACTCTCTTTCATCCGTGCACCCATGTCTGCGTCCATTGAAGTTCCACCTGCAGAGGAACACTCTCCCGAGCCAATCCTCGAATCAGAGACTGCAACGAAGAACGAGCATACGGATGATAACGAAAAAACCGTCCAACTCACAGACCAAACCAATCTCCTCCCTTTCAAACAAGTCATCGCCGTCTTTCTAGCCTTATCACTCTGCGTCGTCGTCTCGGCTTTAGATTCCGTTATCGTCGCAACCGCTCTATCCACCGTAGCGGCAGCCTTTAATGCGGGTTCAATAGCCTCATGGGTCCCATCCGCCTATCTCATGACTTCCACCGCCTTCCAACCTTTATACGGTCGATTCAGTGATATATTCGGAAGAAAAAGTGCTATTTGTATAGCGATGTCTGTGTATATGATCGGAAATCTCATTGCGGGATTCTCGAGGAGTATCATTCAGATTATCGTTTTCAGAGGGGTTGCAGGTGCTGGAGGAGGTGGGATTATTGGGATGATGCAGATTATTATTTCTGATATCATTTCGTTACGTGAAAGGTGAGTGTGCTTTCTGTCGTTTTGCGTCCTGGAACCCGGTGGGTGACGTTTAACCAGGGGGAAATATCAAGGGATTATCGGAGGAGTTGTAGCTTTGGGGTATACAGTAGGACCCGTCATCGGTGGTGTACTGGCTCAGAAAGTCAGCTGGCGGGTACGTCGACACTTGCAATTCTTTTGATCTACACATATACTCACTCCTCCTAATTTCGAAGTGGTGCTTCTGGATTACCCTTCCTTTATCTCTGGTATCCACTACCGTGGTCGTACTAGTTCTACCTCTGAAGCCCGTTCATGGCGACATGCGGAGGTGCGTTTTCATGTATACACCAACCGGCGTACGGCGTCATTCAATTCTCTCATTTCTCTCTTCCCAGAAAACTCCTCGCAGTCGACTACGTTGGCGCACTCCTAACACTCGGAGGATGTACACTTATCATGCTTCCTCTCATCTGGGTAGGTAACACTTCTCGCTTCCTCCCTCCTCGTACGTTTTCATCTAATTTCACTCCCTGGATTCTTATAATTTAGGGCGGAGTAACTTTCCCATGGAGCTCGGCGGTCGTTCTCGCACCCCTCTGCTGCGGCTTCCTCGTCGTATTTGTATTCTGCCTATGGGAATCCAAAGGTGCTAGGCTTCCTATCGTGCCTAGTAAGTATACCTTGCCATCTACTTATTCCTAGCTTTCTCAACGAATATTAGTGTATATCTTTCGACATTCGACTGTTTCCGGGGTGTACATCTCCATGTTCGTCAAGTAAGTACTACGTAAACCGTCTAACGTCCAATCTTGCTGCTTAACTCGAACGAAATGAATGATTTGGACAATACTTGAAGCGGATTCGTATTCTTCTCATCGCTTTACTACATCCCTCAATTCTTCCAAACTGCACTTGGATTTTCTGCTACCCATGCAGGTGAGCCTACTTGTTCACACGTACCCTTTCACGTTGTGCCGGTGGCTCGTTTTAATCCCGGAGCATTTGTATTGTTATTCTGCAGGGCTCTTCTTGATTCCCTTATTGATCGGGCAAATGTGTGCTAGTTGGATCTCCGTACGTATTTTATTGACTTACTTTCTGTATATTACTAACTCATCTTCAAATGTGTATATAGGGCATGATAGTCAGCCGTACAGGCAGATATCGCGTACGTCCTCTCCCCGAGTCTATCTTTCACATCACGTCCCGCTCTTCCTTCTTGACCTTCGAGTCCTGCTTACAATGTACATCATTTTCAGACCATCGTATACTCAGGCTTCGGAATCCTCTCCATAGCCTGCGGATGCATCTCTTTGTTCACATCAAAAACGCCAAGAGCTACGATGGTAGTGTTAACACTTTTAGCTGGAATTGGCGGTGGAATGGTAAAGTCTAGTTCGCCGAAACTGATTTCTGTAATTGGAATGTCTAATCTACATCATGACACCAGACTTTGCAGACTACTACGGTAGCTGTTCAAGCCAGTGTGGCTAGGAAGGATATGTCGGTTGTTACTGCGTTCAGAAACGTACGTGAAATCTTCTTTTTATAAGTCTGTCTATCTTGGTTCCTCTTTTTCGCTAATGATTCCTCGATATGACTCGAATATGAATACATAGTTTATCCGGATGCTAGGAGGAGCATTCTCACTCTCAATCGCTTCTTCAATGGTGTACGTTCAAATTACTTACCCTTACCATACTCTTCCCGATTAACCTTTCCCTTTCCCTTTATTCTAGCAACAACGCCCTCCGCTCCTCAATGGTCGCGCTCTCCCTCCCCTCTTCAACAATAAGCACAATAATAGACAACCCCTCTCTCCTCTCATCCCCATCATCCATAAACCTAACCTCATCCCAAACCTCCTTCATCCTAACCGCAGGTTACACAAAAGGTTTCAAAGACCTATTCTACCTAAACGCTTCACTAGGTGCGTTAGCTACGGTGGTTAGTATTACTATGGTAAAACATAAGGAGTTGATAAGAGGTGATGAGGATAAGCTTAGGAAGGAGGCTGCGGAGGCTTTGAGGATTAGGAACGAGAAGAGGAGGGCGCAAGGGAAGAAGGGTCATGGTGGGAGTGCGAGCGCGAGTGGGACTGGGACACCTTTAGGACCTCAGGATGTCGATATTGAGCTTGGTAACGTTGCGATGGAGAATACTGTTGGATCTGGAGGTAAGGCATAAGTGATGGATGGTTCGTAGAAAGTTTCGTCCTATCGTCTCGATTCTTTTTCTCAAGTTTTTCCGTGCAAAAAACGGCTTATGCTTTGTAGTCTCTTGATTTCTTTTTTTTGTTTTGTTTTGTTTTTGGATTTAGACTTGAGTATAGAGTTTTTTTCTTGGTCTTGAATTAAGTACGTAGACTTGGACTGTACGCTAGTAGTGCACATGTACTCAAAAGCAACTCAAAAGTGTACTTAGGCCTTGATTTAGACGCCTAACAAGCGCCCTGCTAGAATTTAAAGCTCCGACTCGGACGGCAACGCCGGCTTTCGTTTGTTAGCCACGTGTTCTTCCCCATTTCTTCGTCTTCGCCCTGATGTTCGCCTTTGCCCCAATTCTTTTCCTCAACCTTTGACTATTTAATCTTGTCTGGGGAGTTTGGTAGGGGAGATTCTTTTCCTCAACCTTTGACTATTTAATCTTGTCTGGGGAGTTTGGTAGGAGAGTATAAGTTTACTGACATATCAATCTATTCTCGTTTTCTCAAGTACCGGAACCATGTAATTCACGCAGCCGGAGATAAAGATCAGAAGTATAGCCGTCTACCGACTGGGTATAAACACTATGGATCTCTTCCTCTCATTCCCAGCTCGCTCTCTGCATCATTCGGAGTCACCTAGACTTTGACCTTGACACGCATCGAGTGATGTCCGCTCCCACCGAGATCCCAGAGCAATCTCCCGAATCAAAGAAAGAGAGTACCATCGACACCTCCACCTCCGTCCAACTAACCGACCAAACCAACCTTCTCCCATTCAAACAAGTCATCATCGTCTTCCTCGCCTTATCTCTCTGCGTCGTCGTCGCGGCTCTGGATTCCGTCATCGTTGCAACTGCACTATCCACCGTAGCCGCCAAGTTCAATGCTGGATCCATTGCTTCGTGGGTCCCCGCTGCAAACAGTATGACCTCAACAGCCTTTCAGCCTCTGTACGGACGATTCAGCGATATATTCGGAAGGAAGAGCGCTATCTGTATAGCGATGTCTGTGTACATGATTGGAAATCTGGCTGCTGGGTTCTCGAGAAGCATCATTCAGCTTATCGTCTTCAGAGGGATTTCGGGTGCAGGAGGAGGCGGTATCATCGGTATGATGCAGATTATTATATCTGATATTATTTCATTGCGCGAACGGTATGTAGCATTCATGGCTTGTAATGGAAGGATTAATAGGTAACGTGTTGATTGCACAATTAGAGGGAAATACCAGGGAATCATTGGAGGAGTCGTCGCATTGGGCTTTACGGTGGGACCTGTCATTGGCGGTGTACTAGCGCAGAAAGTCAGCTGGCGAGTAAGTTGGAACAAAAACATGATTCAGTGATCAATTCACACTTACGGGTTTGAAGTGGTGCTTCTGGATCACACTCCCGTTATCTCTGGTGGCTACTATCATAGTAGTAGTTGTCCTCCCGTTGAAGCCTGTTCAGGGCCATATGCAAGAGTTCGTATTCCATTCTCCCTCTATCGTTTTCTTGTCTACAATAAACGTTTATACTTCTAGGAAACTACTTGCCGTCGACTATGTTGGGTCCCTTTTAACTCTCGGAGCATGCACTTTAATCATGCTTCCTCTCATCTGGGTAATAGATATTCTGCTTCCCCCTCATACCTTGATCTGATTCGGATTCTTCAGGGTGGGGTGACCTTTCCTTGGACTTCCTCCGTCATTCTCCACTTCAGGCTGACCCTTCTATAAGCCATGTTAGGCTTCACTTTCAGGTCACCCAAACCCCCCTGGTAGGCTTCATATCCTAGGGCAATCCTAGCCCCATAGGATATCCTGGTGTCCTAGGCTCTCCTGCATTCTAATGGGTAGGAGAGCCTATGGTGCTATTTCAAGCATAGGCTATCCTGGGGAAGTGTGACCTGACAGTTGTGCCAGAGGTCTCAAATATTTCTGTTCAGTATATGCCAATGAAAGACCCATGAGTATTGATATATACTACTTCTTCTTTATGCTAGACCCCCACAAAAGCTTGTATTCATATTTATGTATATATCTTCAATTATCTTATCTATGTTGGGCTCACCAACACTAAGACATATTCAATAACTTGTACAACTAACTAAGCTGAGTACTTTTAGAATGATGTAGAGGTTTAAGGAAGAGAATATCCTGAGAGTAGCTGTACTGCCAGGATGTCCTATAGACCTATAGATCAATTCAGGCTGGAAGCAGAGAGCATTTGAGGATATCCTGTATATCAGTCTCAATAGGGTATCCTGAATCTATTTTGCCTAAGGATAACCTAGATGAATAGGATACCCTTACATTCTGTTATATCATAGGATAGCCCACTTAAATATGTAGGGCATCCTCCATTCTGTCCATATGACAGGACAGCCTACAGAGATCAGGAGGATAGCCTACTTTCTACTTATAATTGTAGGATACCCTACAGTCTTTCCACATGACAGGACAGCCTACAGAGATCAGGAGGATAGCCTACTTTCTACTTATAATTGTAGGATACCCTACAGTCTTTCCACATGACAGGACAGCCTACAGAGATCAGGAGGATAGCCTAACTCAAGTCTCTTCATGTCATAGAACTTCCTAATGTTTGTGTATGCTGTAGGACATCCGGTCAATGGGATAGATGCTTTGAAATGAAGTATGCATTAACAAGTTATTTAAGTGTTGTACAGGAATGATTGTGAGCATACAGGGCATACAGCAAGTAAGGAGTAATCAAGAAAGTATTAGAATTGTCAGTCCTCATTGCCCACCTCTGTTTCACTGTCATCATGTCCTGCATCCGTTATTTGCAGAGCATCCAATCGCTCAACCATCCCTACATCAACATCAATCTCACTCTCGCTCTCATCCTCCTCATCATTGAAGTCCCCATGCCTTTCCCTTTCCTCCTCCTCCTCCTCTTCAGCCTCATTCACTAACTCGGAGGCCATTTCAGCTCGCAAAGGCAATAGATCCTCTTCAGATGGACCCCAATCCGGAACTTCGGGCACAGTGGGTACGTTTACCAAGTCACGCTGCCAACGAACACAAAGACGGCATAATTCCCATCTGCGAAGAAGCAGCTGATACAACACGTCTTGATTCTCTACTTATACAGGAGTATATTAGTACACAATAACTATTTTTCTGAAGTTAACGAAACCCACCAGTGTTCATTGCAATTGTCTCCTCAAGAACTCTCCACTCTGTAGCGAACCACACCCGTAAAGCTCGAAGTTCATGTCTCAGTCGCTGAAATTCCTCCTGGCAACGATCATACACTAGAACTCCTCGAATCCCACTGCGAACCTTATCATCAGCCAGCCACGGAGGCGGAGACTGGTCGTGTTCATCACTCAGTCCTGCATCCTGCCAGATCGCATCATCGACATCCAACGCAAAAAGCTCGGAGATGATGATCGGTTTTGGCGCCACAACATTCCGGGGCGCCTTGTGCTCAGCAATCAAGGCAGCCATTTGCTTGCACTGATTGTTGTACTTCGTAGCTAGCTCTTTTATTGTCGGGTCTCGTCGCTTGACAGAATCCTCTGTATGTTGATGAATTTTTTGCTCTGAAGATCATATTATGAAAAAGAACGCTTTCAGAAATACTGAAGGCTCACCATTAACCTGCTTCCGGAATGATCGTTCAAGTCGATCACGCTCAAACTTCCGTGAACACAGCTTCTCCCTCAGGTGTACTTTCAAGGCAAGAGCATTCATCCGTACGTTTATGAATTTGCTGTTGACCATATGACGGACTTGCGTTTGTTCTGACACACCTAAAGCCCGCTCTTTACCCCTCAGATTCTTGATCGCAATCTCCAGCTGCGGTCGTAACTCGTCAAGTTCGCAAGACGCCTCTGCTACCTCATCCTCCTGGGCATTACCATCAGACAACACAGCTTCAAACTGTCGCACGTGCTGTGCAAGTGTATCGCAAGCCCTGCAAAGTCTTAAGACCTGATCTACAGCCTTCTTGGCTGAATTCTTTGACTGACCTGTGGTTAAAAAGCGTTCAGGAACTAATTACAGATCATAAAAGCAAAAACCCACTAGGCAACGGCTTCGTCTGAGACTTCACCTGTGCTAACCATTGCTCACAAAGGTAGTCAGCTGACTTCATTGACTGCAAGACATCTTTCTCAGCATCAGCCTTCTTTACCGTGCAGTGGGCCCACTTCCAAGCAAGCCACTTCGCAAAATTGTGTAGGCTTTCCTGATCAGCATGTTGTACTTGTGTATCCAATGTATATATGCGATTATAATGCTGTTCGAAGACAGTAAGCAAGTGCTTTAATCAAGAAAGAAAGATATCACTTACCCCACACACTCTGAGATATGCAATAAGGCCGCTAATTGAATGCCAAAGACGTTCACAGCCTTCCCCATCTGATAGTCCAAATCCTTTGCATTTACGAGGATGGTATATACATTGACAAGGCCAGCCATGCCCAAAAGCATGAAAGACTGATATAGCAAATGTAATGCGAGCAAGGTATTGTTCAAGAAATCCCCACTTGATACAAGTATGATGGAGCTGACATCCGATATCATATAAGATACCAACAGTGAAGGTAGGCGGAAGATGTTCAAATAGAATGTCGATCAAAGCTAGCACATAATGTTGTCGTTCCCCCGCCGAAGTCATATTCGCCAGCCATAGTACACGATCGTGGTGACAGAGAAGACCCATGAGGGCAGTAGGGTCAAAAAACTTCGTACTAGCCTTTTCCCTGTGCTCATCCACTGCGGTGAAACTTGATTTGCACCTGTCCAATACCGAATTGGGTACCTTCAATGATCCCTTGTAGCCATCATCAGTTTCAACAAACTCGGGGTTCGGATTTCTTTTTGCGCTAGCTTTCGAACGTCTCTGCGGGCGCATTTCCTCAATGAGCTCCTCCCAAGCTTGAACACGGTCTTCAGGAACGAACACAGAGCGTGGGTGCTCTCGATAAGGATCGCGTTTCTGTTTGTTGTGTTTTTGCGTGAAACATGCATCAATGCACACAATTACGTCGAAACTAATGAAAAGCCTTTCAGCACCAAACTAGTGATTATTAAAATAAGACATACCCGTCACCGCTGCCAGTTGAAAAGTCTCCACCAAAACAAAGGGGACATCGGGACCATAGATAATCACTCGGTCGCGACAGCGGTGCAGGATTATGATCTCTGCTACCATGTCCAGGTCCTGAATGATCCTTGTCACAAGAACTACTATCCTCCTTATCCTCAGGCTCCGAAATACTGTCGGACTTGTCTGCGACATCAAGATTGTGTCTCGTATTCTGAAGTAACAAGTCTATGTAAGCGGTGGTGGCGTGCTGGAGTGCAGTAAACCACTGGAGTGCACTGCTGAAACATCACTGTAAGGGGTCCTGTAGAATGGTAAGCTAGTGAATGAATTTATTATATAACTTCACCCACCTCGCCTTTCATTCGGTACCCTTGACTATCAAGAAAATCCTCCACAGTTTGGCACCAGGCGGTGTGATTTGGTGAGATTCGTAGGAAGAGTCTTGAGACGAAGTCTAACATGCGGATGTCCACTGCAAGGGTAGGATACAAAGGTGAGCACGGGAACAGCCCTCTATCTATTAGTTGGGTACACGCCAATCGACAGTTGCACACTTCAAGTGTGATTCTTTCAAGTTCTAATAGAAGTTTTATGAGAAAACATACTTGTCCAGAGCTTCGTTCAGACTCACTTGAAAACCACAAAACTACGATGCTAAGCTGATGGTCAGCAGTCATACAAGTGCAAGCTATTGCCGGCTCCACCTGCGGTTCAAGTTTGAGATTGTCAGTCTTGCTTAATAGTTTCACATATGGCCGGATTGAAATCGGTATAATCTCTGTCTGCCACCGACGCCATTGAGCTTCCCGCCTACGCCTGTGACGAGATGCCAGAGGAGGAGCGCATTGCACGTCGTCATGGATTAAGAAGTCAACAAAACCCATCTCCTGGTCCTGGTCGTGGTGTTGTTGGAGAGGTGAGGAACCTTCTGGAGAGATATCTAATGGTGCATTGCGGAAACTGAACTGGCCTCGTGGAATACGGCCTGAGCGCCTTTGTGTGACAAGCTGTCCATTTTTGAGATAAATTAGAGGACGAGCCCATGTTCTTGAGTGTTTGCTTCGAACAGGAGTGATTGGTTGTACTTGTCACGCAGTATTAGGAACTTGCTGCAATGCAGCTTTAGAAAGACGTGGGCATAGAAGAGCCATCGAAGCTAGAATACAGAGCAAGTGAGCATCAAATGCGGGGTGTACCAAATTGCAATGTTCCACGCACAGAGTTGGAATACTTGTGGACCAACTAAACCAATGCTGGCCCATTGTTCACGAAGCAGACTTGCACAAATCTAATTCAATAGCTCGTCCATGCGTAGGCCTCCTACAACAAGTTACCAGTCAGCCAACGTCCTGAAATCGGATAGCCAGAAACGCAAAGGAACTATTTGTATTGTATTTTTGTTCTCATTCATCGCTCTAGATTCTATTTTCTTATACGAGTTGCATTGAATCCATTCAAGTTATATATTACGATGTACAAAGTATTTACTATTTACAGTTGAAGAGGGAATCAAACTTACCATTGACCGACGGCGAGCAGACAGTGGTGGTGGTATTGTGGAAAGATGAAAAAGCGTGAGAAGTCGTCGAGCGGACTGCCAAACGCTGCTGACAAAATTCTCCTACTCGTTTTGGATTGCCGCCGGTACCGGACGGTTGCTATCAAGTCCCGTTTACCGGTGTCCAAAACGAGTAGGAGGATTTTGTCAGCAACGTTTGGCAGTCCGCTCGACGACTTCTCACGCTTTTTCATCTTTCCACAACACCACCACCACTATCTGCTCGTCGTCGTTGTCGGCGCCCTAAGGTGAGTTTCTTTCATGTCTTCATCGTAGTTACAGTACATTAGCACTAGAATAAGACAACAAATACATTTTTTTGAGTGGAGAAAACCTGAATGAAGGCAGAACAGTCACGATGATAAATAGTGAAAAGTTTGAACGCGAAAGAGATTTCTATGTCTCTCCCTTTTTTTTTTGGAATATTCTCCAATTGCCGAACATTGCTAACCACTCGAATGCTAGTCGTTCTCTCCCGCGAGTCCGTCCGTAGAACGTTGAACACCAAAATGGCATGGGTAGGACAAATACTTCTCCCCCTCCTTCTCATCTAATGTACGTCTATCACAGGCTTCTTCGACTCGATCCCTCGCTCGGTCTTTCATTCTTACTGAGGCGCAAGTAGGCTCCGAGGACGAAGATGAATTCGACGAAGGTCCTGATGACGATAACAACCTCGACGACGGAAGCTCATTAAATAAAGAAGGATGGGGTACGGATGCAATAGGAGATGGAGAACGAGGAGTCACGTTAGCAGCTGGAGGTTCAGGAGGTACAGAAGGAATGGGTACGGATGCAACAGAAGATGGAGAACGAGGAGTCGCGTTAGCAGCTGGAGGTTCAGGTACGTTGAAGTTGTGTATTCCGACTATTGTTTGATACGAGGCAGTCGATTTTTCAAGGTTCCTCTCAATCTCGATCCCTGGCCCCAAGAATCTTCGAAAATATCATCTCTCGTTATTTCGCGACCGACTACAACGATGCTGCTGGTTCCGTGGATGCGCAAAACTGTGAAGATAGTGGTGGAGATCGCCGCTCAGCGCCTCGGATGAACGATGAAGACACGTACCACGACCAACACACCACTCATTCTTCTAGATTCGGCTCGAGATTTTTGCTGGAAGGGGATACAGGACGATTCGGTGAATCAGTCGCTCAAGATTTGGCATCCAGGGCAGCACGGCGTGGAGACTGGGAGATTTATCACGTTCGCTGTAAGGTACGCATTCCTGTGCTACTGTGCTACTGCTGCATCAAGCTAAAGATCACTTCTTTGCAGAGGGGCACGGAGAATTCTATTGTCTGGAGAATACTGGAAACGGGGAATCCTCTCATCATACGTTCCGCCTTTACTTCTGCCGTTCCTGGTTTTGTCTACCTGGAGATTACGAATATGAATACCTCCAATAAAGCACTCTTTCAATTTTTACGGTCGATTTACGGATTCATATACGCAACCTCTCATCCCGATCTTCCCTTCCTACACCCTCCGCCGATTGCCTACCTAGTTGATCGCTCTGAGTGGTCGTTCATATTGAACCGCCAGTTGTGCAGGTTTTCTCTTGGCGCTTGGGTGAAGATTAATACAGGCCTATACAGAAACGACGTTGGATTGGTCGTCGAGGAACTGCCTCAGGAGTGGGATAAAAACCCTGAGTGTCGAGTCCTGCTTGTACCACGGCTCGCTCGCACCACCAAGTCTGCAGAGCCTAGATTAGTGCCGAAGTCGAAGAAACGTAAAATACATCCTTTCCAAGCTCTTTTCAGGATAGCCGATGCGGAGAGGGACGCAGATTTTCAGGGCCTTCCTCAGCCGCAACTACAATGCGCACTTCCCAGAGAGAGACGCTGTCCAAATTTCGAGCTATGTGAACATGACGCTTGCTTTGAACACGACGGGCAATCCTTTCAGGATGGTTTAGTACTTGCGACGTATAGCATTTCCCAGCTCCAGCTGGTGTTGACAATATCTTCTCAAACTGCAAATCTTTTTGCACTGGCTGGTCATGCAGATGTGGTAGCAAACCTTGCATCTATTCCTCCCCTTGACTCATGGCATTTCAGTGACGGTGAAAGAGTTCATGTTGTACGATGGGATAGAGTCGTAGAGCATGGCCGAATTGAAGTTCATGCCAAAGTCAATGAGACACAACCTGACAGTCATGAAGGTATCATTCGGAAGATTGAAGGGTCTAGCTGTGAAGTTGAAGCGCTTAATGGGGCCTTGCGTCCAGTGAAGCTGTCCCTCATTTGAAAGAAGATCAGCTTAGGTGATGAAATTGAGGTGTTGGGTGGCCGCTGGAAGGGTTTATGTGGTTTGGTGATGAAGCAGAGTGATTGGGTCGTGGAGGTGATGGAGGGGCTGCATAGCGCAGTAAGTCTGGGTCTTCAGGTTCAATGTATATTTAATCTAATAAGGTAACACAGCCAATATCCATCCATGTAAACACCGTCCAGCGAAAGATCGGAGATGTACTGAATCCCCACACCCTGGTTCTGCCACAGGCTCAATCTGAACAACCACAGTGGATGACGCCCTTAGGCATTCCTACTATCATAGAAGAGCTGAAGGTACAGAGTCCTGCTACCATAAAAGCACCGTGGATCGGTATGTCCATTTTTATCACTAGGCATGGTGGCTATAAAGGACATCGTGGTGTTGTGGTGGATGTGAATCGACGCCCAATGAACAAAAGTGGTCTCGAGGTGGAAATTGAGTTGAGTACATTCATGGGCTTTTCTGGATTACCCTTTCTTCAAATCGACTACGATGATGTGTGACACTACGGCTCCTCGCTTTTCTTGGACCATTATGAGCCTCGAACTACTCGCCAAGCAAGCTTCTATCTCTTCAACTTGGATTACCTATCAATGTATGGCCCCGATGAATATTGTGCAGGTTTCAGGGTGTACCAAGCCTGGAATCGTGGCAGCACAGTAAAGGCTTGGCTAGAAGAACTTGAATGCGAAGAGGCAGAAAATGACCCTGCTAATCATACACCTAGCCCTCCTCGTGGACAGACTCCGATGCCCGAACCTAGTGAAACCATAGCCACTTCTGTAGATCCTGCATGGGATCCAGCTGCCACTGTTCCACGAGCTTCATGGGACCCACCATACATTGAAACATGGTTTCAGGAGCCCCCATCGCTTAGACACTATTGGATATCGGATACTCGTTTGCAAGAAGGCCTTAAAGGCATGGAACTGCAAGTTGCAGTTGCAGATGGTGAATGCCTGGGGGAAAACGTTTATGTGTGGCTGGATTGAGAGGAGAATCGCGTTTTGATACGGTGCATCCAGACGCGACCACGGAGGATAACTTATACCTTGGAACCTCAGTGGATAATCAACTCTTTCGAGCGTCCGAACCCGTGGAATGAGCGGAGCTTGATGGTTGTCGTACGAGGCTTACATACCGGGAAACTTGTTCGTCGAGCATATCATCGTTATCACAGGGGCAGCAAGACTAGAGAGAATGCACTTATGATTGTTCGTGTTGTTGATGTACAAGGACAGAGTCAAAGAATTCTCGATGAAACTCTGGTTTTTCACATAGACGATCTTGCCTTCATAAAGGAGAACGCCGCATTTAAAAGGCAAGGCAACGCTCTTATGGACGACATATGTAGACAGTATAGAGATGGAACTTTACCTGTACAAGACGAGTAGTATTTTGTATCATAGAATATCTCTTGTATTGAATATCTAGCATCATGATTTCAAGTGTATATAGAACATCTTGTATCGTGTTTGAATCAAATTGATGTATGAAGTAGCCTACAATGAAATGAAATGTGTATCTTGTTCAAAATTTGTCCACACAGATGTGGCTCACTGCGTGCCTCACCCTGAATAATGTGCCGGGTTGAGTGCAGTCGGATATTGCAACAAAGTAAGTCCCTGCAGTGTCTTACTGTTGATATTCAACTTACACTGTTCATTTCGATTCAGCACCTTTCTTCTTATGCCTACAACGAGATCAACAACGTCATGAATGACTCACTCAAAGGGACCAGCTGTTGAGCAAACTCTTTCTCAAGTAGCTGCAACCTGAGGGAGCAAAAGAAACCGTAAGAAACCGAGCAAACGCAAGACCCACAAAGATGCTGTGAGTTGCCTCCTACTACTCGTCTCCGAAATTCGATCCTGAACTATCATTTACTGCATTAGGAGGTTGAAAACAACCAGGAACCTCAAAACCGAGTTGAAGAACGAGCTGAAGACCACCAGGGACCTGAAGATGTCACTGTTTCACAAGTGCAGAACAAGGTATTTTCCTCTTTTTTGATAAGTTTGTATTTGCTAACTTACACCTTCAATGTCAGGGTAAATGTGCTGTAGCTCCTGCTACTGACACTGCTGCTGCTGAGTCGTCCACTACCCGTGATGACGATGAGCCGACGGTTGATGAACAGCAGCTCGATGGGCCGCCTGTTGATGAGCAGCAGGCTGACAAAGGGCAAACGAATGTCACCYCCGAYCCATCTCCYGARCCRTCTCCCCAGCCATCTCCTGAACCGTCTTCCCAGCCGCCTCCTGAATTGTCTCCCCAGCCGTCTCCTGAACCGTCTCCCCAGCCGTCTCCCGAACTGTCTCCCCAGCCGTCTCCTGAACCGTCTCCCCAGCCGTCTGCCACCACCCATGTTGACGACAAGCCAGCTAATGATGAGCAGCAGGCTGACGAAGAGCTGATGTCCATTGCTCAGGATCAAGATGCTCAGAAGGCGCTGGTTGAGGAGCATATTGGTGTTCCTTCTGACTTGGGAGCTGGTGATGTGGATGATATGGAGAACAACGATGACCACGCGTTATACGTCGACGATATTGAGATCATCAATAGCATCCAGGAGGAGGGTGGATATTTCAATGAAGAAGGAAACTGGTACTCTGCGAGATTGACACCTGATGGTGGACTTACCATTGACGACGTTCTTTTGCACCGAGATCTCAGAAATACCCCCGCTATCGACCGCTTAGCCACCCAAGAAGAACCCGATCCCACACAGACACCAGATGTTGACAGCCCACCAGAGGAGGTTGATGAGCCGCAGGCAGATGCTGATCCTTTAAGCAAGTATCATCCCGGCATGGCTGAGAGTATCAGGGAATATGGTGGCTACTACGATACATTTGGAAATTGGTGTGAGACCGATATAACTGCGAAGGGCAAGGTTATTATTGTTAACGTCATCCCTTTCGAAGAGCTTGAACACCCCCCTGTTCTCGTGAACCCTGGTGATGATGACGACGAAACCCCAGAGCAGGATAAGGCTCAGCAGCAGCATGTGGGAGGGGAGCAGTATGATGATGATGATGATGCGTGGCCGGGTGTGCAGGATGGCGAGCCAGACAATGCCGATGACGATGCAGTAGGCCTGCAACCACCTCGCAAGAGACGTCGAGCTCAAGTGGTTGAAACAGATGACGAGGACGACGAAGACGAATCTCCTGAGGATGATGACTTCCACCCTCGTCACCTAAGCCACAACAAGTCCAGGATCCTTTATAGGGATCCTAAGAAAGCTCCAAATAAAGCTCCAAATACTCCGGTTGATCCTGACGAAAATGGTGACGAAGATAACGACAACAATGAGGACAACGAGGACGACAACAATGAGGACAACGAGGACGACAACAATGAGGACAACGAGGACGACAACAATGAGGACAACGAGGACGACAAGGACAACGAGGACGACGAGGATGACGAGGACGATGATAGTGATCTGAAGTCTGGGCCTTTGCCAAAGGCAGTGAAGGAGAAGGCGAAGAAGTTGTATGATGAATTTTTGGGAAAGCTAGATGAGCTCGCAATTTCTAGTAGGAAAAGACCCCACCTTATCTACAAATACTTGGGCCTATACTCGTCCTATCCTCAGGAGATCAATCCCTTCAATGCGTTTCAATCCTGGTATAGTGTGGAGGGTAAGAAAAAGAAACCTAAAGACAGTGAGTTTCCTTCACTTCACTATATCATTCTATTCTGATGACCTTACCTTCAATTAGTGCCTCTGGAACAGTGGACTAAGGTTGTTCGAAGAATATATATTCGGGAGAAGGAGCGGCGGCTTGAGTTGCTTGGGCCTGGAGGATCTACAAAGGATGCGATGAGGCCTTTCATCAAGTGGGTTGAGGAGCGCTTGTGCACGTATATTGATAAGCAGAAGAACAAGCACAAATCATTGGAAAAGATAATTCTTCCATTGTCGAACATCGTAAGCCTCTCACTCCTTTGATATTTAACATGATTGTTTACTTGAATCTAGGCTGAAAAAATATGGGGCGAACATAATATTCATATATTTGGCTACGCAATCGATACCACCGTTCACGGCCATAGTTGTATATGGGGCGCGTCTCCTACATATATCGAGGCAAAGCGTCGACATGGAGACCATATTCAGCAGCAGCTGGATGATCTCGATAGCTTCTTCCGGTAAGTTTGAACATAGACAATGCTATTGCTTCTACTGACAAGCATTGTAACATCGTATTATAGGGTGATTGATATGGATAAACGGGGACAGGATGCGGCGCTTATGAAGTTAGTGAAAGAGTTGCCGAAAAGGTCTTCTGAGAACGGCTTACATGACCGTAATCGCCGTATCATTCCTGAGATGTTCAAGTACGAGTCCGGTAGGTCTCTCCATGTAGTTTCCAAGTTAATTGTTCTTCTGATTCATCCTGCTATCAGCAAAATTGGTTGGAAAAGATCAAGCCATTGGGATCAACAACTTTGTTGAGTGTGCATGGAAGCTGCACCTTYGCRTCGAGAATTGGCCACAGGGTGTGCCCTTTCCAGGGGAAAGTATAGCTGATCTGAAAGGAATTCTATCGAAGCATTTGAAACTTGCAGTTGACCCGTGTATTGAGTATTACAACGACGTGTTCTCAGGAACAAGAGCTGTGGACAATGATGCCGATGTGTGGAGGATTGTGAAATGGGATGATGGTGTGGTATTAAATTCACTCTGTTTGGCACTATGCTGATTTAATGAGCAGAAGAAGCGCAGCTACCTGTTCAAGAGCAGGCCGATATTCCTCTCGTCAAAGACAGTAGTGGTGCAGTTCTGGTACAAGTCTCTCGTGCTGAAAGCTATCATGAAGCTGTCGAGCATGACCCTGGGCTATCAGCAGATGAGAATACAGATACCCGCTCATCGAAGCCTCAAAAGAACACTCATAGCAGGAAGAGGACAAAACGGTCCAACGCCACTAAAGGGGTCGATGTACTAGAAGAAGTACCAGACGAAATGTCTGGCGAAGAGAGCTCTATGCAGGTATCCGCTCCAGCTTTGCCCTGTGGCCCTCCGCCAGTTCCTAATTTCTCTACCCACCCTCCTCCTATTCCTCCTTACTCCACCCACCCCCCAACTTCTACTGGTGCTCCCATTGCTCCCATGTCCACTCGCCCTTCAATTCCAGGTCCTCCTGCTTCTTCTGTGACAACTGGCACCTCCCGCGCTTCAACTACCACAACTACTACTTCTTGCACAACTTCATCAAGAACTACTATGTCTCACACTTCGAAAAACGGTTCGCGGACAGCTTCGTCAACAACTATGTCTCGTGCTTCGAAAAACGGTTCGCGCATAGCTTCGTCAACAGCTACTATGTCTCGCGCTTCGAAAAATGGTTCTCACATAGCTGCTGCTCCACCTACTGTTCCAACCCACTCATTAGCTCATAACTTGCAGCACCAACTATTGGGTACACAACAGGAAGAGGCTTTGGATAAGCAGAGACCATCTATGGATAGTAGCAGGTCTGTTCAACCAGCTCGAAAGCGCAAGGCCGGTACCACCGGGAACGAGCCTGCTGAAGGTATTGGTTGGGACACTGAGTATGACATCGATCCTGAGGCTTTTGTCCCTCAAGCAAAAAGGTATCGTGCCGGATCTCATGCTGGAGAAAGCTCCTCAGTGAACGGGCCACCACTGTTTACTCCTATGCGTCCTGCCAAGAAGCGTTGCATTGATGAGATTCCGAATGAACGGCGTCCGACCAAGCCAATTCCACGTCATCCTCACCAGCTGACTGACAAGAAGGGAAAGAGGAAGGTAGTGTAACTCTATCTCCTATAGGATAGTCATGTACAAGTTTATGTAGTAGTTTTCCAAATGTACATCAAGTCAATTTATTATTTTATTCATTCCAAATTTCAAAGTGAATAATTAGTGAGTGTCTTGATAATTAGGGTATCCTATTTGTATGAGTACTACAGAGCATCCTATGCTTTAGTGTCTAAGGATCTCTGCTGGACTGTAGGAATATTACAAAGGATGTGCTGAAAAGTATCCAGGATATCCTAACCTCCCTAGTTACTGTAGGGTGTCCTGTGCTATGTTGCCAAGGACATCCTAATAATATTGTTGTAGGTAGTCCATCCTATGTAGACAGTCTATCCTAAGAGTATCTTGTAGTACATCCTAAATACTGTTGCTGCAAGTAGTCCATCCTATGTAGACAGTCTATCCTAAGAGTATTTTCTAGTACATCCTAAAT
>RCHF01000997.1:0-31063 GCA_003987895.1 Neonothopanus nambi
ATACTAGCTACCAAGATATTAGCGACCTTCTAAAGGCAAAACAAGGTATCATCTTGAGGTATGAATTCTGACAGGACCTGTTCTTTGACTTAATTGTTGATAGCACTTCTTTTTTTATTAGTCGAACTTCAGTGTATCGCCGCCTGAGAGATTTGGGACTTTCTGCTAGCAGCAATACTGCTCGTAGCATGCCTGATGTTGAAAAGCGTCAGCTGGTGCTAGATGAGCTAAGCCGTGACCCAGCTGGTAAGAAGGGACCAGCCGGAATCAAGGAGGCAATTACACGGAGCACTGGTGTGCATTTGCCACGGTAGGATATCCTTACGGTGTTCAGATATGGTCCAGTACTCATATATGAATTTCTCACAAATAGTGATTTTGTCCGTGATGAGATGAAACTTCATGACCCAGAGGGTTTTAACCGACGTGCACCTACCGCCAAGAAGATACACCGTGAGCCTCTCGTTAGTCTTGGCCCAAACCACGAGTGGTCCTGCGATGGCCACGACAAGTTAGCGCAGATTGGATTTCCTATCTGGGGTGTCCGTGACAAGTGGTCTGGCAAATGGCTTGGTTTATGGGTAGTCCCGAACAATCGCCTTAAGGTTACTATTGCCTACCTATATCTTAGTCTTGTTTATGAGCTCGGTGGTGACTATATCTAATCATTCTATTCAACACTGTCATTCACACAAACCTTATAGGCATGCCGCTTCAAACAACCACTGATCGTGGCTCAGAAACAAGCAGAGTTTTTGCTTTGTCAAATGCTCTCCGGTGAGTCGAAGGTTGTTTGGAAAATGCAACGAGCTTATGTATTGGATATCTCTAGCGAATTCTTTGATCCAGAGTTAGACCTCACGGAACTTCCATCCCATCGTTTTCTCCAAAGCATACACAACATTGTCATTGAAAGAGGATGGCTTCGTGTTCGGCTTGCTTGGGGTGAGAACATCAAGTTGGATTGGAATAAGGGACAGGAACGTGGAATCTATGATGGGTCAAACCCTACACACTAGTAAGCTTAGTTGGAATGTCTAAACTCGATAACCACTGATTATTTAATTGTTGAAAGCAATCTAGCGCAATGGTTATGGTCTACTCTGATTCAGGCTGAGCTTGATGATCTGAAGATGCGATTCAATACTCACAAAACACGCCATGATCGTACAAAAGTCCAGCCATCTGGTGTTACACCTGACTTCTGCTATACTCTGCCGCAGCGATACAATGGTCAGGATCAACTGATACCTGTAGACCGAAATACTATCCAAGGCTTGATGAAGGAGCTTGGTGGGGAAGACCTGTTACGGTTCGTATCAGTTGAGTATGAGGCGCACGCGAAGGTGATTTTTGCACGCCTCAACACTAAACTGGACCGTCAAAACATTTGGGATATTTTCACAGCAATGCTACCAGACATTAACATGTAGATTTCGGTTCTTCATTATGTATAACACATGAATACACACTACATTTTTACTCAGACTGTTTCAAGAAAAACAATGTTGGACTGCTATTTATGAAATCCTAGACGCAGAGGGCCCTCTCTTCCCTTTAGGGAACGTAACTCCAATTTCTGGCAGATGCGGTTGCAGCGATGATCCTCACGAAACTTCGCAATTCCCTTCTCACCTTGATCCCAAGGGCCAAAAGATTTCTCACTGCTTGAGAAAGAGGTGACTCGTTATGAACAGTATTGCAGGAGAGTATCACTTACCAGTCTGACGGATGAGCCTCTGGTTTAGAATGAGCTTGAGGGTCAAATAGGACAACTGAGGATGACGGTCCCTCAATGCCTTGGAGATCAACAAAAACCAAGTCGTTAAATGTGTCCTCCAGAGTATGATGAGCAAAAGCATCCATAATCTCGCCCAGATAGTCACTTGTGTTAATGCCTGCTTGTTCGTTGCCTGAGAATTTCCTTTCTCTGTAACCAGGTCCTCGGCGGAGGATCGGGGAAGCAAGAAAGGCGTCAAAACACAGGCTACCTGATTTTGCATCTTCTGGATCTGTTGCGTCAAATAACATGGTGTCAGATGTGATTGTCCCCACAAATGCACCATCTGAATTCCATCGCATGTCTGTTAAATGTTTATTACTAATGAGACTCCAGTTGACGATGACATGGAAGAAACCCATACCGGGAAGCTTAAACTGATAGCTTGAAGCTCGCTTCTTGAATGACGCAAGGAGATAGGCACCCTGAGCAAGCAGGCGAAGCTCGCCCAGCAAGCTGTACAGATTCTCCGATGAGGTCGCCCATCCAGGTTTACTTTGTGCAATTGCGACTTCCTTTCCATCATAACGGCCCTAAGATTTCAACGTCAGCCATGTGAAATGAGTGGTGTAAATGAGCTTACTTTAAAGACGAGCTTGGTGAAGCCTTTTGCAATGTAACCAGCACCTGGTTCACCTTTGGAAGATTGTGGAAACCATCCCTTCACGACATCTATGAAACTATCCTCTGAATGTGTCTTGGCCGCCGTTTGACCATCAGAGCTGACTTCAAAAGTAATCTTCTTAAATGCGTGAGTCTCGTATTCAAGAGTAGAAGGAGCTGAGGGCAAGCTTGGGCGCCGCCAAGCACTGGTATATGCAGGTGTTGCGGGTTTCTTCGCAGTTGGAACAACTACAATCATTGTTAGTGAGTGCCGCTCAGGATGGAATACGACACAAGGCATACCAGCACTTGACATAGACAGACCACGTTTAGTGCGGCGAGCACTCTTCGGAGGACTTCCAAGCACCTCCACATCAGAATCAAGGTCCTGTCGAAAGGACACTGTCAGTTTGCATGATATGTAAAATACCAGGACCCACATATTGCTCGGTAGCCTTAACAGTCAAACGAAGGTGAATGGTTCGAGTATTCAAATCCTTATCCATCAGCATGCCGTTCTGGTCAAGCTTCTTAAAGAGCTTGTCCAGTGTTTGCGATTCAACCACCTCGTCAAAGTCAAGATGAAAGTTTGCAGAAGCGCCAACTCCGTATTGAGGTCTATAGGCATGCAGTGCTCAAAAACCTGATGAAGATGACTATTTCAAGAGTAGAAGACATACGACTCAAAATTGTAATAATAATCCTTTTTTGGAAACTCGGACTTCAACCATGCCTGTTTGACCTGCGAGACTATGTTGGCAATGGATTTCTTGGCAAGGTCAGCAGCTAGGAAGCGCGATCGGATAGTGGAAATCTCTGCCTAATAAATACGTGGAGGAATGTGACTCAAGAGTATCAAAGGTATAAAGCATTCAACATACCTTAATTGGCGTGCGCTTCCTACCACTCGTTTCGACAAGCCATAACTGACAATCTAATTGCACGATTTCAGCTTTAGCCTGCTGCCGCATGGCTGCATTCTTCGCATTGACTGCAGCTGCCTTGGAGAGGTTAGTGTTTGGGTGACTCAAGCGGTGTTGTGATGCTGATTCTTCATGGTGAAGGGTCGAATCAACTAGTCTATCTACAATTGTGCCTGTACCTAAAGAATTTTGTAGCTGAGCAGCAAGTTAACAGAAAGCGAGAAGAGTGCAAACCTTCGCCACGTCGAGTGGTAAATTCCCTGCAACTTCCACATATATTATCGCACAGCCTGTCATACAAAACACTGCACTGCACACAAGCGATCTGTGCCTAAATTACAGTTATTCCTTTAGTTTTGTCTTTGCATCTTTGCTGAATCCAGAAAAGCAGACATACCTGTATACGATTTAACTCGATTGAAGATATTCCTGGTTGATCTATTTTCCTGCAACGCATGCAAATATCAGCATCGAGGCGAGGAAATACCTCAGAGCAACCCTTGCAGACACCCATGGGAGTCAAAAGAAAGATGAGTGTGATAGGCCCTGGGTTATGCTGCGACTCAAATTTCAACAGACAGCTTAACAGAAATACCAGGTTCAAACACGCAATTGACCTGACAGCTTCGCAGAAGTTTCAGCACAAACACAGATATATTTCAAGTTCTAGTACGTAAGAAAACCTAGAGAAGTTATAAGCAAAGCAATAATAAACCATAAGAAAAACTTACAGCTAGCATATATATCAACAAAAGTTATCATAACTTGTTGTGTCTGCACCAGTATCATCATTTCATGAGATAAAAGGAAGGGGAACACAGATGAGACTCACACTACTCACATGCCCACGGAATGACAGGAATTATGATAATATGACCCGTTGTCAGCAAGCAGAGTTGATGTAAGCCCTAAAAGAATGAGGATCAGTACTCGAAGGGATTCTCCTCGCCTGGTGGTACATACTCAGGCCAGAGTTGAGTTCACTGCTTCTGCGAGTGAAGTCCACAATAGATGAATGCGTAAATGGATATCGAATGAGTTGAACATTGATTACTTGACCAGAGAAGTTGTCTCTGGCCAGTAAAATGCGGAACGTGACAGGTTGAATACATAGATTGGACATAAACCTATAGTAACAGTAATGTCTGAATATCTGAATGTTGAACCTGCGTCCAGTAAGGGAATTAAAAGACATACCTAGTCCATCGCCGTTCAATTTGTAGCAAGTATGATACGACCACATGTACTACAGTATCGCAACGTACTTCGATCCTGAGGTTCTGAGTTACGTTGGGCATCACTGAATAAAAATTATCAGAGAAAGACATAGGCAGATGTCAAGCTCAGTACTAACCTGTCTACGTGCCTCCAACTTGGTTGCATACACTTGACGACGGTCCTTGCAGTAACACTAGCCATTTTAACCTGGAATAGACTGCCACCTGCCGCTTGATAACGTCTTATCCGCTCACCAACGACTGCCCTGTGTGATGGAAGTATTAGTACATAGTCGCCTGGGAAGGAAGAGAAGAGTATGCAATGGCTCTGAATACACAAACTGAGACCAACTGACCTGAATGCTTGGGCCCTTGTGAGCAATCCATCTCAGTAGTGAGCTCACACAGCTATGTTTCTTCCTTCAGTGAAGTGGGATATGTCTAAGTTCATATGTCTAACACGTCAAGAGTCGAAGAACGCGGCATAGAAGCACATAGAAGCAAGTATTGTTATTATATAATATAAGAGGGCCAGGTTGATGAGTCGTTACCAATGAGTCATGTCCATTTCTCGGGGGTTTCGGTCACTGAAACCCCCAGAATTTTGACATCACATGACTGACTGAACAAGTTGACGGATTAGGAAGTCTGGTCCAGCTCCTGTTCACGAGTTCCTTTTTTGGACTCACTACCATCGGAAACAATGGGAACCAGTGTTCCGGTTCCTTCCGGTCCTCACTCAGTCACAACAAAAGGTTCGGCATCTTATGATATTCAGAGAAATAAAACGAAGACTAAACTGTCAATGACACATCGAGGCATCGAAGGCAATTCTATTATATAATCTACCTACGTGATGGGCCAGACTGACCCGAATAGTGCCACACGCAAGTCAAAACCTGGCTGGTACTCCTCGCCAACCGTACAGGACGCGGAAAATTTTTACTACTACAATTATTCATTGAGCAAACGGACGGGATTCATTCGAGAATCTGCGTCAAGAGAAGCAAAGCAACAGAGAATTCGAAGGACCACCACTGACGTCTCCGCTGAGACACATCGGCGCGTCACACTCTATCTGTCACACCTCCCAAAACGGGAAAGATTTTTTTAAGTAAGACGCTGGGTGTCTCCTTACTCCAAAACCCCCTGTCTGAGTCTAAGTCTCGTACTACTCCCCGTCCCGCCCTGCCTGCCATGTCAAAATATAAACATGTAAGCTTCTCCGAATTCCTCTTTCCTTCTCCTTCCTTCTCTAACCCTCCCTCCCCTCCTCGCCGTCGTCTCGTCGTCAATGATATTCTTACGCCCCCCACTATCCCAATCCCCAGTAACCCTACCCTTCCCTAGTACTCGCCCACGTTCACGTCGATCTCGTAGACAAGCTATATTCCTTATCATCGTTGGGGCGTTCACTCTCGCTGCGGGGTACTTTAATTCAAGACCCGACGCGCCGGGTACGGGTACGGCGAGGACGACGATTACGTTGAAGACTTTTATTGAGCCTATTAAGGTTGCTGTTGTTGATTCTGGGAAGGCGGGGTGGATTTGGGGTGCTGGGGATGGGGATGGGGATGGGGAAGAGTTGGATGAAGACGTGGAGTCGTATCCCGATTTCGAGGCCGGCGAAGACGATGAGAGGTATTCACCTGCAGGCAAATCTCGTCCTCCTTCCAAGCACAAATCCCCATTCGACGTCGACGTCGACGTCCCTCCTCATCAACCTATCCTCGAAAAACACCACTACAACCCCAACGGTCTCCTCGAAGTAAACCCACACGGTCCACACCCCCTATACGAGCTCATCGGGAACGCCGAGAGAGAATGGAAGCAAAAGCTCGAGAGGGCAAGTCGGACGCTTGGGGAGGCTGTAACCGAATACGAGAGACGGTACGGGAGGAAACCTCCTAGGGGGTTTGATAAGTGGCGAGTAACTTCCGTTGTCTTAGTCGTAAATCGGGTGCTAATGACCTCCTATCCTACTCCACGGTTAGGTGGGATTATGTCGAGAAACATAACGTTCAACTCCCCGATGAGTATGACCAAATCCACCGCGACCTCGAAGCGTTCTGGGGTATCGATCCCTTGGACCTCCAATCCGTCGAATTAAAACACGAACTTTACTACCAAGTCGAATCATTCACCATCGGTAAACTCACCCCTACCGATCCCATATCCATCTTAAATCAATCAGCGGTGTACTCCGAGGGTTTCAAGAAACACGATATGACGGGTACGGGGCATACTCTGGTGAAGATGTTGGGAGATGCGGGTGTGGAGGGGTTTATTCCACCGTTTAGAGCTACGGTTAGTCCGTATGATAATCCTACTATGGTTACGGATTGGGAGCTTTGGAGTCAGGGTGTTAATTATGCGAGGGAAGGGAAGAGTGAGTTCCTTCCATCGATTTACCTGACGATGTGGTTCTGATGTATGTATGTACGGGTAGCGTTCTCGATGTTAACCCCACCACGAAAATCCCGAACAAACGGATGGTTATCCGCTTGTGATCCTACCTCCCCCGCTTGGTCCACCCCACTCAACTTCACCTCTCCCCCTCACCGACCCTCCTCCGATCCCCTCTCAGAAACATCCACACGTACATTCATCCACAACCACAAAACCACCATGGATCCCTGTACCCACCCCCACTTATTCCTCCAACACGGTCAACTCCTCAAATACAACTCGGGTCGTGGACCAAACCCCCTTCCGTATCTAACTCCGTATTTCTCGTACTCACCGACGGTACTGCATCATGATATAACCGCTGCGTTTCCGTTTAACTGGGTACGTGACCTACCTAGGGACCACGATCCTGAATGGGAAGATAAAACGGATGAGAGACTTCATTGGAGGGGGTCGAATACCGGTACGTCATACGCGAATAAATACCGTTGGTGGCTCTCCCACCGAACGAGGTTGATGGAGTTTGCGCAGAGGGGGTGGGAGGATTTTATTCGGGTTTTAGGGGTGAGTAAAGGGAGGAACGAGGAAGTGGGTGAGGGGAAGGTTGTTAGGAAGGGGATGTGGGCGTCAGCGATGTTGGATGTTGCGTTTACGGGTGGTCCGGTGCAGTGTAGTAAAGAGGAAGGGGTGTGTGAGGAGTTGAAGAGGATGTTTGAGTTTAGGAAGGGGGTTACGACGAAGGAGGCTGGGAGGTTTAAGTGGATTTTGGACGTAAGCCACTGCTTTTCTTCGTTCTTCGTCGTTGGTGTTTATCTCGTTAATGTTACGTTACGTTTTACGTAGATCGACGGAAACGCCTGGTCATCCCGCTTCAAACGCCTCATAACATCCTCTTCATGTATCTTCAAATCAACAATCTACCCGGAGTGGTACACCGACCGAATCCAACCCTGGGTGCACTACATCCCCATCCAAATTGACCTTTCAGACCTCTGGGACGTCCTAGCGTTCTTCCGCGGAGACCCGAACGGTGATTTCAACCATGATGATCTTGGGAAGAAGATTGGTGCGCAGGGGAGAGATTGGAGTTTGGGGTTTTGGAGGGAGGAGGATATGGTTGCGTATAATTTTAGGCTTTTTTTGGAGTATGCGAGGGTTATGAGTACGGAGAGGGAGGAGATGTCATACGTTCATGTTGAGGAGGATATGGATGGGTAGTTTGACGTGCTGATGCGGATGTTTTTATTGTTTTTTATTTCGTGTACGTTTCCTCTTCCTGTCTCCCTCTTTTTCTCTTTTTTTTTTTTTTCGTTTTTTCGCAATCTACATAGATACACCCCCCTGTCCTTTCTTGTAACATCCCTACCCTACCCCCGAGTCTTTCCTTCCTTCCTTCAGGACCTTCCTATAACACCTTCCTATTAGAACCGATTAGATGACACACTCGTTGCATACTAGAGTACAAATTTATATTCGTATTTACATATACATACATACATACCTTTTCTTGCATTCAAGTACGAACGCACAGTTCATAGTCGTGAAGTGGAGTGGGCTGGGGAAGTCTAGGCTAGCGCTCGTAACCCATACCTTTCGATGGACCACAGAAAGTATGGGTTTTTGGAGAGTCGTAGAGGCCGGGTTAGTCGGGGATATTTCCGGAAAGGGTAATTTTCCGGAGGATGTAGGAGATGTCGATGAAGTCTCATACTGTAACACGTACCTACACCACCAATTTGTCCAGAGGTCACCCGGACCTTGCGTGAGATATATTCGGTGGCCATCAATCAATTGCCTCCGGAAAATATTTTTCCTGCGTCATGAAGACATTTACGCCGTGATGTCCTCATACTATTCAGCGAACCTCCTTAAAACATCCATAAAACCTACTGTAAAGGTCAATGGGCAGACCTCCTACAGCTATATATTGTTTGGCCACGCTTCAACTGGACTTAGCAACTTTTTCTATCGCGGTGGCGTGATCATGCCATTTTTTCTTTTCAATCTCCGCTACTCAACAAATCTTAGCACGACAGTCTTTTTTTTCCCTCTCTTTAAGCCTCAACGTCAACGTTGACATGCCGACACTTAGAATCCAACTCACTCAATACTCTCAATGACTGTTGTGAGACGAGACACTCATTATGTGAGCTGTGTCTGCTGCCCTCTTATATATTCTCAACACTAATAACTTGATCTTTAGCCCAGATTTTGAGATTCAAGAAAGGTGCGTATACTACCTCTTGCGTTATTTGACATTTGCTGACGTGAAATCGTTCCGTTTACTGTGTATGATGTCTACTGGAACATTTTTCCTGGTTCGTTCTGTTTCTCTGAGTCATGAATCCACCGCTAATGCTATTTCTCATTTAGTGAAGGATGACGATGTCGTGCTCAAACTCCAGACCTCAAATGCTCGTATGTCTTTGCTTTTTTTCTCTCATTTGCCACAAATACTCACATACCACAATACTGTCCTTTAGATACCTATGCGAAGTGCAATTTGAAAGCGGCTGCGACGAGAAGGAGGAGGAGGAGGAGAGGGACCTTTATATACATCGTAGCTCATTCTTTGTATGTACATACTACATACAATGCATATTTATTTTCTTTTTTCTCGGAATATCGTGTCCAGAGGCAAAAAGAGGCCGGGAAACGAAAGCGACCAAGCATACAGTGGTCTGATTCATACCAACAGAACACCTTTTTGAAAGGTCGTTGCTGATGTTCTTTGAAGTAGACCTCAGGAAAGGCTCTTCAAATTTATGTTGTGAGGTTTTGAGGATGTTTATTCAAGATGATTGTGAGGTCCCGCCGATTACCGGCAATGGTCATTTCCGGAACGTTTTTTTGACATCTGGGCAGAACGGCGGTGTAGTCTTCTTAAAGTTTGCCCACCCTAACTGTGGTCCGATTTTTACATCACGTGCGAGCCACAATATCTCTTGTTCAGACGTTATTCGGATCCTCTTGGGATCTGCCAAAACCGGTATTGTATGGTGAGTACTGGTGAGTATCCGCCTCCATAGGTGAATGGTAAGCTCCATCGAGTTTATATCCTTGTACGAATGGTAATTACCATTATTTTTATACAATTATAAGGTTTTAGCCTGGTATTCATACGAAAAGGTTACCAACCTTAGTCACAATGGCCTCCCCACTAAAAGGGAGCAACTTGAAAATGGCCTGGGCGGTGCCCAGGCGGGTATGAGTTTGTTTTCTTTCTAAGTCCAAGCATCTGTTACTCACAAACACGCTGTGAAAATAACAGAATCATACCAAATAACTTCGTCGTACGTATATTGCAGTACAAGCAGACCTTGTCCCTTGTTTCATCAAGTTCGACCTTCCAAGAATACCGTTGTATGACACGTTAGTAGGACCTTTCACGCCGTCATACAACCAGACGGTATCGTTCTGGACAGCGCGTGCAGTGTAGTGATATGCTCCATAATATATTATACCTCGTAGCACATAAACTTCAGCCACATCCTCAGGCTGGGTCCTCACTATGATTTCGCTGTTGATGTAAGGAGACTTGTTGCCGTGGTCTGCCTGAGATAACTGAAATGCAAATATAGGTTGGAGCGATGTTGTCTTGTATTTGATGATAACTTGCTCTCAACACACTATGCATCTGAGGTGGGTCTGGTGTTCATGACGTGTTATCCAGTCGGCAATGGAGGTGTATGGATAGGTAGAGTCAAGAACGGCTTTATGCAGGCTTTGCGGCACACGGTTAATCGGATGTTGACCATGACAAATATATTCGGAATCAAAGATTGCTGTCTCCGAAGTAAGCATGTTGTCTAGAACACCCAGTACTGGAGCATATTCACCACTTCTGAATGTATCAGGTTCCCTTCGCTCCAAGCCACAGTGTAAACTATCATGGACATTTTCAATAGTAACGGAATTCGAGTCACACCTTTCAAAATTGTTTGCTAGTTCAGACATCAACATATTACCCCCTTCCCTGAAAGCTGTATTCCATCTGACCGGGTTGCATGCCCATATCGAGCGCAGAACGAACACAACCGAATCATACGCGCAACTATTAGCATTCCAACGAGGACCTATGGGAGCGGGAGAGCCTTCAGGACCGGCAGGTGCGCCAGTTTCCTTCTTCAACCTCTTCCACCTTTCTCGTAATCTGCCGACCTCTGTAAAGGACGAGTCAGATACAAGCCGCCGTTTCTGCGCCATAGCTGTTGATGGGATCCTCGCTGCTGTTGGGAGTTGAGCAGGGACGGATGTTTCAGGTAAGGTTATGGTTCCGACCGCTACATTCGGCTTACACTGACTCGATTCCGATTCAGGTTTGTCGTCGACAGAACCCTCCTGTTTCTGTGCTGTAGCTGTCGAAGGGGATTTCGTGTCTGTCAAGAGTTGAGCAGGGACAGATGCTTCGGGTAAGGGTATGGAACCTACCGCTACATTCAGCTTACGCTGTTTCGATTCCAATTCAGATTTGTCGTCGACAGAATTCTTTTTTTGGGATGCAATTCTCCACGCCTCTTCTTCTAAATCCACATCACACCACGGATCTTTCTTCGACCATCTCACTGCACGGTGTATGTTGGTAGGAACATACGAAGTTCCCTTCCATGCTTGGAAGGCTTTGATGAGCACATTGCGTTGATTTCCCATGACTGACTTATGGGACTTACCAAGGTATCGCAACCTGGTTATTTCATCTAGAAGCTCCAGCTCACGGTATTCATTCTTCAGACCTTGTATTTGACCACCCGTGATTTTCTGTGGAGCAAAACTTTGCAAGATAATTGTACCACTGGCTGTGGCACTTCTGGAAAGTGTAGTATATATTCCATGAAAATCTCTACAGCTCATCACATCTACAGGGTTGGATGGCCTTGTTTTACCCTGCGACGCATAATCAGTCATTGCAAAGTTTGGTAGGACTTCAACCTGCGAACGGGAAACACGAATATTCGAGCCATCAGGAAGTGCAATGTGCATTGAAGTTGACGTAGGGGATATGGGCACGACGTTAACAGGCAAACCTTCGATTTCAACGACTCTTTCAGGCGGCATGTTCACAAGCTTAATGAAGAGAGTGTCTATCATGGTCTGACCTCTCAAACCTTTCTTCGCTACCCATCCATGAACTATCCCCTCCTGTCCTTTAGTAATACACAACTCAGTCACCAAATTAGTTCATATCATCACAGGCATGTTGACACACAAGGATAATTTGGCAGGTGTATGCTGATCAGACGAAGAGTGACCCAACGACCACAGCATTTTTTGGACAGAGTCAGTCATCACCGGTAAGTTAACTGCGTTCCTTTTTCCACGTTTAGAATCAGTTACTTTGTCAGAAACAGCCACGCAAACGTCTTCGGAAAAGAAATCTACCAACACCTGTCCAGTTTCCTTTGCAAAACGCTCACACCCTAATCGATTAATCTCGTCTTTTTGTATGTTGAGCACCATAATTATAGGTACGTCTCTGAACTCGGCATTGCGTATACTCGCTGCTCCCGGCATACAACTGCTAACACATGAATTGAGGAAGGCGACATCAGAGGGCATACATTTTTGATAACGCATATTTTCCAAGGCAGTACGGAATTTCTCATCCTCTTTGGACTGAACGTTTTGCCTCATGTTTTTCCTTAGGATCACTACATTGGTAACACGGTGCCATATGGACTTACCAATTGCTTCCTCTTGTTTCTTAATGCTGGTCTGAGCAAGACCTATTGACCACGAATACAACGCTGTTCCGATCACAGGCGGAAGTTGAGCAAAATCTCCCACAAATATCATGTTCATACCTCCAAACTCGGTGTCCTCTTTATTCAGGGATAGTGATAGACGAGCACTTATCTGATACAAGTCTGAAGCTGATATCATGGACACCTCGTCGACAAACATGTATTCAACACCGATAAGACGGTCTCGAACTTGTGGTAACGTTTTCTTGCTAGTTCTTTCGTTGATACCCAGCACGGAATGATACGTTGAACCACCGAGCAACGCAGCAGCGTTACCAGTTGGAGCAACCACTATGAATCTATATGACTCGTTTCTCAAGGCGAAAAAATGCAACAGGGCTTTCAGAACTTGAGACTTGCCAGTCCCACCCATTCCACCAATATACAATTTCAACTGTTCATGGTATGGGCTTACTGCGTGGTTTGCTACTATCTGAAAGGCCCTCTCTTGTTCTTGATTCAGCATGAAAAGCTGACAACATTCGTTTACCTGGTCAGCATGAGCTGGGGATGCAACGTACGAACGCTCAAGATAAGCTTTGTCAGTAACACGTACAGGGCCGTCGAGATCTGTTTGATTTACCTGAATGTTCGTCGCATCGGCTCGACGAGGCACTGCTGGCAGGTTCGCTGCTTTGTTCTTCAGGTGTGTGTCTCGCGCCCTCATAACAGCCTTCTTCCACTGAGCAGCCGACCATTGGGTAGACGGAGGTGCGTTAACAACTTCAGCGTCACTAACTGTAGACCGGTCCATAGGGTCACACCAGCCTGCAGATACGAGCAGCGCCTTCATAGTTGCAGTAAGCATCATCTGTCGTTGATACGCTTTACTAAGCTGAAGAGAAGCAGGGTCCAACGCCTCATTTTGCGCAGCAATCTGGCTGTCGTCGTTCTGAAGCACAAAGTTTTCGTACTCGTTTTCGTCGGAGCTTTCCAGTAGCCAATCGTTGAAATTAACGTCCCACGAAGTTGCCTGTTCAGCACCCGCCTTCAACTTTGCACGGTAATCGTCTCTCGCGTCCAGGCACTCGTATTGCAGATTGAAGTTCTTCATCAAAGCCCTTTCCCTCTTGGAAAACGGATGCTTTTCAAAGGTGTGATTCCAGTTATACTTGTCACTTTTGAGATCTTTACCCGACCTCCAAGGCTTAAAGAGCGCTAGCATCGCAGAGCAGTAATATTCATGGTCGCCGTGATCGCAGCGGGGAAGTGTGGCTCCAATGAAATTGATGACGTTGTACTCAGTAGCTTCCACTACGAAGGTTACGTGCGAACTGTACAAGGGATGAGATGGATGGAATCGTACGCACGATGCGGAAAGGCTTTCTGAATGTTCGCCTGAATCTCCTTCATCGTTATCATAATGCACGCTGCAATGTTCTTCCATTGATGAGCCATCGGAAGCAAACGACACGTTGCCGGATACAAACGAGATCTTGGGAATGTCCAACGCAGGAGAAACGGCACCAGTCCTCCCATTCTTCGAAGTGTCTTCGTGGAGTGGACTGTTAGGGCCGCTTTGTGCTGAACTTGCTTTTTTGGTCGACCTACTGCCAGAACGCCTTCGAGCCTCACTCATGGTGATTCGAGTGGTGCATCTGGCCCATTCATACAAGGAAAGGTGGGAAAGTGATTCACCCCTATATATGTAATCATAAACTGGTGACATACCCACAATCCTGCCTCTTCTCTTCATTAACGCTACTTTTTCAGGCACAGCGTGTGGATTGGAGTCAGCAAGCCAGTATCTTCAAGCTTCGGTAACAAAGTTCTGCCAATAAAATGGGACGAACTTATGATTGGTATAATGGTCTGGATTACCCAGCAGATACATGCAGACCATTGGAGCGCCCATCTCCATCTTCGTGGTGAGTAGATTTACGACTTTCGTCATTAGCGAACAGGCCTTGTCTTGACTAGAAGTATTCCCGTGCAACAGCTCAGTGTTATTAGAGAATATATTCAAAATACAATTGAACATGACATGGGTTTTTAGGGACGCCTTTGTAATATAATCAGACACATATAGAACAACCACCTTTATTGCCATTCCAGAGGAGAGATTGGTGACATCTGTGTTGCATCGAAAGAGGTAAGTCAGCAGCCTTGAAAACATATTCAGCCATGGTTCACCTTTCTTCATGTAGATACCACCTGTTTCAGGATCGACAAGGGACTGTTTGAATAGTTCACGAGGGAATCGTGCTTTACACCGGCCCCATTTGTTATCTTTGCAGCCACTAGACATGTTGTTAAGTTTCTCCGTTCCGTCTTTCTTCAGGTTACGATCGCAATTGTGCACGTTGGACTTACAAATAAGGTCGTCGACAGTATCAACGTATTGTTGTTTCCAGTCGGCATACAAGGAACAAGGGTTGCACATGTCGGGTTCTAACTGAAAGGAGTGAGTGTCACACACTGGAGGCGGTGGAATAGGCATAGTCTCTGTCGGGTTCTGGTATTTCTCATTCTTTACAGACTCTTCCTTGAACTTCTGAAAGATTTCCTGCTGAGTGCCGCCCATAAACTCTCCACAATGTATGCTCTCAAGGTATTCGACCATTCTCCTTTGCCATTCGGAGTTAGGATCCAATATTCTATCACGCATCTCCTGTGGCGACAAGCTGCTTTTGAGCCAAAGCAATAAATGAAGATGTAACGTGAGTCGACCTTGCTGCTCAACTGTACCGTAGTGGCCGTTGTGGTGTCCATACAAACCATGATCACTAGATTTCGCCCCTAGTACTTCCTCAATGAAAATCTAAACCATCATATGGAAAAACCTAGCAGCGGTGACAGGATTTCGTGCAATTTGAGCTAATCGTGTTTTATGATCTAGGATAGCCGGCTTGAACCATTCGTCAGTCCCGGAAAAGTACAGAGAAATAGGATGTTTTTCGTCTGCAGGAGACAGAGTGATATACCAACAAGGGGCTCCTTTGTGCGAAATCAATGACCAAATCTCATTCCTCATATGCTTCTTCGTAGTGGTGGATCCCTGTACATGACATGCAACCTGATCCAAGTCACGAATTATTTGATAGCACGCTTTCTCATTGTTGGTTTCCGGCTTGAACTGTTCACCATTGGCAAGCTTTTTCGCTATATCTGACATCACTTTCTGATTGAGGTTCAATAGCCTGTCTGCAATAGCTCCAAAATTCTTCTTATCTGTAAGTAACCAGGCTGCCTTATTTGCCTTTTTTATCTGGCTGTGACTGAAAGCAATAAAAGAGAAGTGTGGGTCTGTCTGGAACCGTTTATCATGATACATTAACAGAAATCATGTGTGCTTGTCTTTGCCTAGATGGGCACTGCCTACTGACCCTGCACCGTAAGGAAAAAGGCATGGGAACATCTTTGGATATAGTCTCGGATTGTGCCACAGCGACTCAGGTCGGTTGGAGTGCCCGATCGCCAAAACCTTACCCCCGTTATCAAAATGCTGCCATGCCTTTCCCTTTAGCTCATTGACAGTGAGTCCATCCAGCTTCTCACCTGTTATACCGTGAACAGTGAATGGGCATTCTCCTTCTTCAGTACCGTCTTCATCCTCCATGTCAAACAAACTGGTGCTCTCAGGATTTTTATTTGTGTCTGAATATTTCCACTCAACAGTACAGGGCGGCATGGATTCATCGTATTGGGACAAGTTTTTATCCGAAATTACAACATCCTCGTAGTCTGGATGGTTCAGAACAAGCCATTCCAGAGCTTTTCTAACTTCTCGGCTTCGAACAAGAAAGGGGCTGCGTTTGAAGTCTTCGGGCATAGGTTTAGTTGGACCCGTAAATAGGATTGCCAGTACGTCGTCCATATCACTGCGAGGTGGTGGTAGATGGCTGTAGACCTTCGGAGTAGGTGCTTCAAACACAACCGCATTTGCTTTCATCTTTTTCCTACCTGTGCTGAGTGTGATGAAGCAACAGGAATGCCGCACACGCGCTATGAGCAGCCGCTCCATGTAACGGAGGCAAGACAATTCCGGCGGCACCTCACCCAGCCAAAGACCACRGGAAAGCGCTAAATGAGGAACCTTACCCACCCGCACACAGGCACGGCAAGTATCACAGATATCTGAAACCCTATGGTCCAACACGGGATGAGTGGCATATCGTATGYGATCACGGGGCATTCGCCTCTCCTTACGAGCAACGTCTGGCGAAACGAGTATATGAAGTTGGTTTTTGACAGCTTTCAGCGGAGAGAGTTTGGACCGTGGAGTRAGTTGTCCACATACAGTGCATCCACTTTCCTCAATACTCAATAGCAGAAGTATCCATACGAGAGCACGCGTTACGGATGACTTTGTCAGTCAGGGTGTCATCTACAGGCGCAGGTGGAAAAGGAATTGCGGAGGTGTCGAAAGGATCGACACGAGGGCCTGCGTTCTCCTTGGCAGCTTCATGTTTGCTTTTCTGTGCAGCACACTTGTTCGACAGCGCAGAAGGCCGGAAATGAAACACAGTCAATTGCACAGCACATTGTAAACACGAGTGGTTTTCAAAGAATTCGACGATGCATTCTTTACTTGAACGAGAACATTTTCCACCGTGAACCTTAGCAACTTTACGAGCATCCGTTACCGTTAGGTGTGGCACTATTACATGAGCTGGGATCTTAGTGTATATGTGGCTATCTTTAGGAAAAGACAGGTCACAGTCTGAGTCTGTCATCCCTGCAAACGTAAAGGAAAACACTTCATTTTGAAAGTCGACAGCGTGTTCAGTTGAAATGTACTTCGACTGAACACGGTGTAAGGGATGAGTGTTTTCACGTGTCCACCGTACTTGGACGAACAGACGTTACTGAGTTTAGAAGGGAAGATTGCTGACACAGGCTGCAAATGGTGTCATAGGGCAGACCAGGCAACAATTCTCGATGTGCAGTGTCGACGAAAGAGATGTGGTTCAGAAAGAAGACGTGTGTTGGCCAAGGGTACTGACAAGGGAATCAACAGATGTGACCTAGCAGAAGGAGGACAAATGAATTTCACCAAAGACCAAAACGGGTCAACGACCAGCAAACGAATAATGGCTGTCCAGATTTTGATATGGCCACGAAGTGTACCACATGGAGGTACTGAGAAGAGCGAGAATGTAGACACAGCATCGAGGTAATCCTTACATGAAAGCGAGGGTTCACGAGCACAAGTATCAGCATTTTTCTTTTTTAGACAAGCCACATACTGCTCTACACGAACATCTAACCCACTGCGCTGCCGATGTAGACGTGCCAATGCAGCTTGAAACACAGCATGGGTCATTATATTTTTCATAGCAAGCAGCTTCGCCATTGCAACGCGGCTCTCGACGCTAACTGGTGACAGGTCATTCCAACCATACAGGGCAGAAGGTGTATTGGCATAAATATCAGCAAACGATGACACGAACAAGAGAGTATATTTCAGAACAGTGCGCGAATGACTGCGACGAGTCCCCCAACATAATATGGCATCAAGATACCTAAAGGCTGCAATATGATAATCACCACCTGGCCTAGTGGGAAATGTGCAAATTGGATGGCCAACATTATATCCCTCACGTGAGGTAAAGACACCATCGTCAGATATTGTGGAACACACAACGGAACGTGGTGATATCCAGGTAGAGGACGAAGAACCGCTGTCCCAAGAGGTGGGGTCAATGGCATGTATAGCTGGGATACAAGTCAGAATACCAACAAAGAGGGAGAAAAGGACACACACCATCAACAATAACCAGTGAACAATTTTGGAGGAAGGCCATATTCGAAGGCAAAGTATTTGCAGGGCAGCAATCTAAATGCATGCAAAAATTGGTGTGGCATTAGCCATAGAAAAATGTTTAAAAGTATCACACACGAGAATAAGGCGCGATATGACGCCCCAGGAAGGTTTGAGAAGTACCAGAAAGACGAGTGTTGTCTGAAAAAACAGCCAATGCCGGGGAATAGGCTACCGGCCGAAAATGGTCAAAAGGTGAGCACGACGGGGACGAACAAGAACCAAAAGATAGAGAATCACCATATTTACTACACAAAAGAGCAGTGAGAGCATACAACAGCAATCTGCACAACAACAACATGAGAGCAATGAATTAAGTTTGAAAGACATCGTAAACAGTTCAACAAATGAACATATTTGGATCCAAAGCTATAGCCAAATAAATAGATACAGTGTCAACCACAAGTATTAGTGGCTCAGCCACTTGCTATATTCAACAGTCAATGTTTTAAAAGGGCAACTCACGTCTCCCAAGGCACTCGACTTGCAGCAACGTGACTCAGCACAATGGAAAAGAAAAAAAAAAAAGGAAAGAAATAAAAGATAAAATAACAATAACACTCATGATGAAATAAGAATAGGTGAAGTGGCCCTGGGCATGGGCTGCCCCTTTTTGTGATCGACGGGGGCAGAGGCTGCAACATGTTTCACTGCCGACTTCGCCATATCAGTACGTGGAGTGCCGCCGGTAGGCAAGCGAAGCTTGCTCAAACTAGAAAGAAGAGAGGTAAAAACAAACACAAAGGAAGACAAAAGGATAAGACATACCTAGAAGCCAAGGGAGTGGAGATGCCTTCCCCTTCGATGGCAGCGGCGCCATTGGTTTTGTCAGTGTCGCCAGAATCAGCACCCAGAAGGCACGCAGATGGCTTAGGCCTACACAGAGAGAACACGAGTGTGAGTAGAAGAAGAAGAGGTAGATAAATGCAAAGTAAAGAAGGAAAACCGCACTCACTGCCTACCAGAACAATGGGGAGGGGTACTTTGCACAGGGTCACCTTCAGCCAAGAGCTGCGATTGAACTTGCTTTTTGGTTGGAGATCCCTCACTGATAATGATGAGCACAGTGACGACAAGAGTAACAAAGGACAGAAAGACTTACTTCGCAACGGTGTCAGCAGCCTGTTTCTTGGGAGAGGAAGGGGCTACAGTAGTGGCAATGCCGACGTCAGAAGAGACAGTGGCCATCGCAGGTCGACGTGATGACGGTTTTGAAGAGACGTGAGCAGCAGAGTCAGTACCACCTTTGTTAGGCATGGTATGAAAAGAGAGCAGACAGAGAAAGTGGAAGCGCTCAAAAGACTTAGAGAAATGCACTCAAAAGACCTGGATATATATACCACACTGAAGTTATCAGACTTCAGTGGACTGTCCCACCTCAAAAATAAAAAAGAAAAGAAAGAAAAATTAATAAACAAGATTATCCTCAGAGTTCGGGCACACAACGTAAAAGCAGACATGCATCCCACAGAGACAAATCAGAGGTCTGACAGCGAAGAGGCAATGCGGGAAAGCTCGGAAGAAAAGAAGCCTCATGAAGACAAGTACCAGAGGAAATAACAACTAGGGTCAACAAAGAGATAAAGCTAAAAACTTTTAAAATAATTGCACATAAAACATATACATACATATGAAGAAACAGGGACAGGAACTGAGGAGGGGGGAAGAAAGGGCAAACTGGCTGTACTGGTCTCATGCACAGACCAGGTCAAACCACAAGCAACTGATGTAAGAAGGACTCCAGTGACAGGCCTCCAATAGACAAGTTTAATTACGATATGGCGAATCTGACACGGAAGTAAAGACGAGACAAAATCGACAGCAGGAAGGTCAGTCGGACCAAACCAATGAGTGCAACAAAGGGCTTGAAACAGGCAAGAAGAGAGAAAGGATGGCAACCAAAGAATTAAGCATGACGATGGGAGTATGTGTGAACGAGATCTGAACCCAATCGAAGTAAGGGAAGAAATCAGCAAGGATGATACAGCAGCAGATGCACCATACCAGCAGATGAGCAGGGAGAGAAAGGCTCAAACCAGGGGATGCAAATGCGTCGGCTGACTAGAGGACGATCCATGCTGACACGAATATGTATAAACCAAATGAGAGCCCACATATTCCAACGTAAATCGTGACAGGAAACGAAAGGTCTGGACTGGAGGAAGAGGGAGAGAGCATTACTGAGGCTGCAGCAACATGCATTGACCCAAAAAGCACATCGAATCCCTGAGTGACACGAATACGTATAAACCAAAGGAGAGCCCACATATTCCAACGTAAGTGGTGACAGGAAATGAAAGGTCTGGACTGGAGGAAGAGGGAGAGAGTGGCACGGGAACTGCAGCAACACGCATTGACCCGAAAAGCACGTCGAATCCCTGAGGAGGGCAGAAGCAACCATGGAGCAAGGGGGCCGAAAGCAGCGGTGACGAGCAGCAAATAAGACAGGGAGGATTAGGTGACTTTGAGAAAGGAAAAGTTGCAACATATCAAAAGCAAGCATAAACACCAGAGATACCATGAATTAAAACCTACTTCCCCAAGTGCGGAACGGCTTTGAGTGACAACCTGCAAGCACGGCATAGAAAATGGATCCAAAATATTATAATTTTGACACTGCCAGTAAGAGTCATTTTTTATTTTGGGAAAACATCACATGGATAATGGAACACTCACATATAGAAAAACGGCTGGACGAACTGTCGGAGACGAGGATGAAGGGAGAGTTTGCGCCAACACACCTTGCGACGTTTACAAAGGTAAGTGAACCAGAACGCCACGTACGCAATTTTGCTGACTGTGCAGATGAAACCCCACCAACAGGAAGCGCAATGGAAAGACCAAGTAAACGGAATAGTCATTGGTATACCGCCAGCATGGAGAGTTGTTACCGAAAACGAAGATAGCTGGGAGGAAAAGGTTTTCGTAGTCCAAGGAATTCTGGTGAACAAAGATCTTCCTCCTGTTAGGACCAACATAAAGTGAGTACTCTAATCTTCATACAATGCACAGAGAGCTCACAGATTCGAGGAGGCCAGGGAAGGTTTCCTATCTGAGACAAGCTGTGGAAATAACAGGTTTGGGAAGTACTGTCTTCGACGAGGTGGTACAAGGTATCGAAGACATCGACAGCTTTCTATCTCGCAATGTTCCAGAAGAGGCCATCGAAACACTTCACGCCGTCGGATCCTTTCAAGGTTACAAGACCATCGAGGCCGCTAACAGGTATTTCACATCAAGGAACATGGCAGGGTACGAGGAAGCAGTGGGTTTCGAAGAAGGGGTAGACAACGATGGTAGACTCGCTAAGCTGGCTGGCAAATCGCATGTCCACACCGCTGAGAATCGGGTCCAGTATTACAAGAGAAAGTCTACCAGTACGGGGGAACAGAGGTATGAGAATCAACTAAAAAAAGAGCCAATATAAGCGCTAACACTCCTACATCTAGCTTCAAGAAGATATACCCTGTCATGTTCAAGACCAGCAACATCATCGAGGTGAAGCTAACCTTGATGATGGTAGAGACTGGGGGGAAGGGAAAGGAGAGGAAGCATAGGACAGTAGCAGTGTTGAGATCTGTGACTCTGCTGGACAGCACCGTGTCTGAGGTAAGTGAAATCAACAACAGGAAGCAGAGAAGAAACGCTGAATAGCAAACAGGACACATGAAGAGCCGGTGCCAGGAAGGCAACCGCCACATCACTAAAATGAAAGGCAGACTACGATGAAGAGATGGAGAGTGAAGCAAGTGTGAAAATGAGCAGAATGGTTGTGAGCGAGTGGGAACAGTAGAAAGAATGGGCATTAGAGTACATGAGATTTGTAACAAATGAGCAACGCAGAGAAAATTTGTACAGCAGGTCAAAGAACGATTTGTCTACATAAATTAAAACATACAGAAAAGTGGAAGACAAAACATACAGAAGCAAACAAAGTACAAATATCAAGGGAGCAAAATATGGATGATGAGATAGAGATGACAAAGATTTCACAGTTAACGGGAACGCACACAGGGAAAAACGCCCCGTGAGTAAGTCATGTGCACAAACTGCCGGCCGACCGGCAACCAACGGCTTCATGCTTAATGGGAATGGATTCATGCAGATTTTGGCTGGGGAAAGAACGAGTTCTACATTGCATTACAAACTCATAACCTGTAAACTGATACAACGCACCTACTTTTGGCCCAGACTTCATAGAGATGTAACCTGGTATGTGAGAAGCTGTAATGATTGCCTACAAGCTAAAAGTAGTCGGAAAAAACCTTTCGGTTTATTGAAACCATTACCCATTGGAGAAAGACCCTGGAGCTCTATTTTGATAGATCATATTGGAGAATTACCAGCATCAAATGGGTATAATGCTATCCTCGTCGTAGTATGTCAACTGATGAAACAAGCCGTTTTCATACCCTGTCAGACTGATGATAATGCAGAACAACTTAGTAAATTATTCATCTGACACATATTCTCGAAACATGGCTTACCTGCCGATATAGTATCAGACAGGGGAACAACCTTTGTATCTTCCTTTTGGAGATCCTTGTGTGATGCACTAGGGATCCAAACAAATTTTTCATCAGCGTATCATCCTCAGAGTGATGGTCAAACTGAGCAAACAAACCAAACCCTTGAACAGTATCTACAATTATTCGTTAGCTACGATCAAGACGATTGGGAGGAATGGCTACCATTAGCTGAGTTCACATACAACAACTCACCTAGCAATGCTACTGGAATCACTCCCTTCTTCACCAATGAGGGGTTTCACCCAAGATTGACCATATCTCTAAAACAGGTTCCAAATCATTTAGCTCATTTAAAGGCTCAGGAGCTAAAAAATATTCATGAATACCTAAAGAATGAGATTGAGAAGAGTAATAAACGAGTGGAGAGGTATGCTAACCAAAAGAGAGATCCTACCCCAATGGATTGGAGAGTCGGGATGAAAGTACGGCTGAATGCAAAGAATATAAAGACAAAAAGGCCAACCAAAAAGCTGGACCATAAGCAATTGGGACCTTTTGAGATTGTTAAGAAAGTGTCGGATCACATGTACAAACTAAAATTACCACGCACCATGAATACAATTCATAATGTATTTCACGTCGACTTGCTTACACCCCACCCTTGAGAATTCTATCCAAACTGACAACAACCTCCACCACCACCCATCGAAATTGAAGAAGAAAAGCATTTCAAAGTAGAGAGGATATTAGATAATTGTAGAAGAAGGGGAAGGATGGAATATCTGATTTGATGGGAAGGTTATACACCAGAACACAATACCTGGGAGCTGATTAGAAACATCATCAGATCACAAGAGTTAGTAGAGGAATATCACCAAGGTCACCCTCATAAAGAGGCTCTCAAAGAAGGTGAGTTCGAGAAAATTGCCGAACAGGAAAATTCACTCAGTCAAAATTGCAAATAAAAAAGTGAATTTCCAAGGTAAACACACCTGGATCCTGGTACAAATTGGTAATGGAACAACAACATAGGACAACCTTCAAATATCATACAAATAAGCCTCGCAGATAGTAATCAGTTCTCGGAAGGATAATGAAGCTCTCCATCACCCATAGCATTTCCTCCACGAGACTTGACATCTGATCTATCACCCCACAAATAGTTTGTTCAAGTAATATGGGGCTCACCCAATGACCAAGCAGAAGGATGAGTCAGACCAGAGATACGAGATAGATGAATGAGGGGCTCATTGACACTGATACTTGCAAAGTGATCGACAAGCAATAACTTGCGAGTACGAGCCGCCTCAAAAATCATGGCATCCATTGCTTTGAAGCAACAAAGAAGCCAGTCTCGAAAAATGGTGACAGGAGTTTGACCAGAGGGCGGAGATGGAAAGATAGTACGGATGCTGTGAATCAGGACTTGAAGATCCATCCTAAGAACTGAGAAGAAAGGGCTGGGATCCACACATACGCCACGGTAGGCAAGATCAGCTAATTGAGAGTTCAACTGATCCTTCTCAGCATCTGCTTGGAGAAGGGTGTTAATTTCTGTCTCTTTCGCTCGAAGCTCCTCTTTCTTCTCTTGGACTTCATGATTGCGACAAGTGTGTGCATTTAGAAGGGTGAAATGGGCATGATGCATGTGATCAACATGAGTCAACTGTTCTTGACAATGAACTGCAAGAATGGAAAGGTGATGGTTTGTGTCCCGATAATTCTCCAGCTCCATGTTGGCATGAGTCAATTGTCTAATAATGGAATGAATAGATAGAGGATGGGTAAATACTAAATCAAAACAATGTACACCACCATAAAATTTCTGGTATCCTCTGCCTCAATCTTTGTGCCCTCAAGCTCCTCCTTCTCTTGTTTCAGCAAATTGATCTTCTTATTCAATTCCAGAATGATCCTAGCAAAGCGAATCTCAGAAGAATACCCTGAAGAAAAACAAGAAAAGATGGAGCTGACCAATCGGAGTCTTCAACTAAAACGTCCCCTTTCCCTCCGGCATGGACCTTATTATCACCTTCCCCATTGACACTATCAGGTTATGAATCAATAAGCAATCAGACTGGTAGTATTAGGCAAAGAATTCTGAACCTGGAAAGGTCGGGTTGAGTCTCTAATTTGGACCATGCAGGAATGTGTGTCCATCCAGAATCTCCAGTGGAAATGAGCATCACAGAAACAGAAGGAGAGTTGTCATCAGCTTGGGTATTGCTGAGAATGTCGACATCGGTATTGATTGGTTCAGACATAGTAAAAAGACGACGTGTATGGATTGATGGAACCTCCCAACCATGATTCTGCCTTTTATATTGTCCCAAACCTATCTGTACAACCCATTCCATCTGCACCACGCCCAAATTTGACACTGTACTACTGGATGATAACAATGACCCTTGAGAAATCACAACCAGTGCCTAAGACTAAAAGAAACGCACCAATAGCATCCAAGAAAGTCCAACGCATGACAGTTAAACTGTCCAACCAAACCCATCTCTCGTCCTACCACGTCAAAAAGGAGACCAGGATCAGCCTCATTGTTCGTTGATAAGAACATCTCATAACAGGCTCACATCTTGTGAAATGATACAAACGATCCAGAGAACGCATGCAGAACTAAAACCGTCGAATGAAGTTGAAAGGAACAAACTAGTGGTTGAAAATAGTATAGGAGTGATATCCTCATGTCCAGGGCTGCAGTAGTACTTTGAATCCGCCAGTAAGAATGCCATCAAGGGCTCTGGCTAGAGAAGGGAGGAGGTACTGTTAGGATATAGAAAGAAACACGCTGTGATGAGGAATAGACAGCTGGATGATGATGCATGTAAGTCATGTGATCACAATAAGATAAGATAACCACTTCAAGAACAGATACCAAATTAGTACCCTCATTTTGGAAGGACAAGTCAAATATTCTTGAGTCACAATGAGTCAATATAAGTCATAGACAGTCATAGATAGTCAGTATTACTCACATGTAGTCAATTTCCTTATTAGATACCCCTAAAATTTCAGTATATAAAGACCCAGTTTGTACCATGTACAGTAGTCTTGTTATTTTGCCAATCAAGCCTCTATTTGAACCCTCTATAAGTGTGAATCTTTGAATCTTCAAACTCTGAAATTACCTGAGTATCTAACCAGTGAATCTCTGAACCCATCTATACCTGAACATTATCAGAAGTACAGTACTGAACAATTCCCTGAGTTATCCCAGGTTTGAAGGAATCCTTAACTATTAGTCCTTTTATATCTTGTTACTGTCTAGTTATTCAACTACTTAGTGGTAGCCTACACGAAGGTCTATTCAACTGTTACAATTGGGAATTTTAACCTTTCTTGTTAACTGCTTGACCAAATGGATCGACATTGATCTTAACAGTAAGAAGTATTGAATTCAAAACTTAGGTCGCTTACCAGTCTGTTGTCCAGCCCTATCAGCACACACTAGTCTTTTTGAACAGCACTCTGGGTAGTCAGCATCCTCCTTGCTTGGTTTAGGTGGCTGGGGATTGAGAAGGTCAGCAAGTGAGATAGGTGGGTCAGAGCTCATTGGGAGGGAAGAGAAACTTAGGTGCCAACCCTTATTCAACAGAGTCTAGGGTCCTGTTACTAACTACATGAACTCATAGGGTTTCAAGTTCTTTACATGCTAACTCTGTGTCACACTATCATCTTTATGCTATTTTACTATGTCCCTCTGTGAGGGTTGTGGGAAAAAATTCACAACTGGCTTTTTGCATCATCTTTGGTTCGCTTGTGAAGGATCTCCATGTCATCTCTTTGCAAGTCGGCTGGATTCTCACCCAGTCAACTTGGTAGAGTTTCTGGTCTCGACTGCTCTAGGTGACTCTTTAGAGGCTGAGCAGGATGACAATGACTTGCACACTCAGGCTTCTCTTACTTTTGACCCAACAGGCAACTACTATGGCCCATATGATAGTGATGATATGGAGCTTGATGCAGAGCCCAGTAGTACTTCACTGCATATGTATGTTGCTGTTGAGGATGATGAGACTGATGATGAAGATGGGGAGGTCGCTGCAGAAGCTGCTGATTGTGAGCACGATTGAGAGCCAGAAATTGACAAGGTCATCCTGCCAGAGAGCCTTCTTGCAGATACATCTTCTCACGATGATGATACTATTATACTACCACCAGCTGGTCCTGCTCCTTTTGTTCAAACTATCTTTGCAGAGCCATTTGTGGAGTGATACCATGACCCTCTTGCTGGCTCTCCTGTGCAACCACCATGTGGGGCTGACAATTGAGCAGATAATGAATGCTACCATGATGATGTTGCGCAAGGTGAATGGAATAAATGGGCCCCATTCCAATCTGAGGTAGACTGGAAGTTTGCACAATGGGCTAAAAAGCGCAGTCCAAGCTCTACATCTGTTACAGAGCTTCTAGCAATTCCTGGGGTGTGCTTACCATCTCTCTCATTCTCTTCAATTCACTCACTATGTTACATGTATAGGTCCCAGAGAAATTGGGCTTGTCATACAAGAATGCAACTGAGCTTAATTCCTTGATTGACAAGCATCTTCCTGGTTGGCCAAGCTTCAGATGAGAGGAAGTGGTAGTCCAAGGAGAAGTTTTTGAGGTGTACTTCCATGATATTATTGAATGTGTCAAATCGCTCTTTGGTGATGCTGAGTTTGTACCATATCTCAAATTTGTTCCTGAGCGACATTATAAGGATGACTCCAAAACTGAGCATCTCTATCATGACATGCATACAGGTGAATGGTGGTGGACTACCCAGGTACATGCTTTATTTATTACATTTTAGTGTTGGTGCTGACTCTGCCATCTATGTAGGAAAAACTTGATGCACAGCAGCGAGGTGCAACAATCATTCCTATCATAATCTCTTCTGACAAAACACAAGTCACTGTTTTTCACAATAAGAGTGCATATCTAGTCTACATAACCATTGGCAACATCCCAAAAGAACTTTGCCATCGCCCATCCAAATGAGCATATATTCTCCTGGGATATTTACCAACAACATGCTTAGAACACATAACAAACAAAGCCTCTCGTTGCCGCTGTCTTGCCAACCTGTTCCATGCTTGCATGAGCCGCATTGTTGGTCCACTGGCAGGTCCTGGTGCTACTGGGCTCATCATTGCAAGTGGTGCTGGAGTTTACTACTGTACACATCCAATCTTCGCAGCTTACATCGGAGACTATCCAGAACAAGTTCTAGTAACCTGTAGCACTACAGGTGACTGTCCAAAGTGCACAATTCCTTGACAGCAGATAGGGGAGAATACTGAGCCACATCCTATTCAGAACCTTTGAGCCATTCTTGATGCAATTGCAACAGTAGACCAAGGCATTGGTGTCTTCTTGTCTGCTTGCGAATGCATTGGAATTAAGCCTGTTTTCGAACCATTCTGGGCCCATCTTCTCTATTCCAACGTCTTTGCCACCATTACACCAGACTTACTTCATCAGCTGTACCAAGGTGTCTTCAAACACCTGAAGACGTGGGTTCTTCAAGCTTATGGCCCTGTTGAAATTGATGCTCGTGTTCACCATCTTCCACCCAACCATCACATCCATATCTTCGTCAAAGGTATCAGCTCATTGTCCCGTATTACTGGGCAAGAACACAGCCAGATTTCACATTTTTTCCTGGGTCTTATTGCAGACACACCTCTCCCGAATGGTGTATCCTCTGTACAACTGGTACGCACTGTCCGTGCAGTATTGGATTTCCTTTTCCTTGCCCAGTATCCCGTCCACTCAACATCTTCTCTCGAATTGCTCTTGGACGTGCTCAAACGTTTCCATGCCAACAAGCAAATTTTCATTGACCTCAGCCTTCAACAACACTTTCATATGCCCAAATTCCACTCCATGAACCACTACTGCTCATCTATTTCACTCCTCGGGACCATGGACAACTTTAATACTGAGTACACCAAACGTCTTCACATCAACTTGGCAAAGGATGCCTACTGAGCATCTAATTGAAAGGACGAGTATCCTCAAATGACTCAGTGGCTGGAATGCAAGGAAAAGATTATGTGCCATGAAGCCTACATGGCTTGGCAGCTTGCAGGATGCCATCCACCTCTTTGAAGTCATTGGATTCCTACCAGTCTAGATGTCACGCATTCACTGAAAATGACTCAGCACCCTTCTGCCACAGTCAATATACAAGACCTACTGATTCAGTATGGTGTTGACTTGAAGTGCTTTGAGGATGCTCTCTCCTGATTCATACTGGAGTTGACCAGACCTGAGCTGAAGGGAAATGCGCTGGAGGAGGCAATAGACTACTTCGATCTCCCCTTCCAATGTGTTCATGCATACCATTGCATGAAGTTTACAAGAACCAATAGCTTTACAATGATCACCTCTACAGCAGACTCCATCCATGTCCAACCATCACGAGTGAACAAACGGGGCCATGTTGTACCAGGTCACTTTGATACAACTCTCATACAAGTGTCACAGTCTGATACATTGCAAGATATTGCACAAGGTGAGCCTGCATAACATCACACAAAGCTGAATCACCTCACCTTCAAATTGTCTAGATACATGTGTGGGCCAATTATGCCTCATATTCACCCTTCCACAAGCTGCAGAATTGTTGTTCTTGTCTGTCCCAGCTGACCAAAGGCCCTGGTATCTTGCAGTTATTCAATGGTTCTCAGTTTTCTCATCTCCAGACAACAATCATGGAATGTACTCAGTCTCCTGCTCAGTTGTGGACAGCAAGAGATTAACAAGTGTTGTGGATATAACTCGGGTCTTGCATAGCGTCCACCTTCTGCCGAAATTCAGTCAAGTTGCACCAAGAGAGTGGATGAGTAGCAATGTACTCGAAAAGTGCACTTCATTTTGGGTGAACACTTGTAGTGACTGACACATGTATCAGTTGTTCATATAAATACATTTAGGTATATGGAAGAGCTACTGAGGACTCAATTAGAATGAGTTATGACAGAAATATGAAGGTGGCATACCATACAAAACTTTCTCCACAGCAAAGACCCTTGCCTTTCACTTCTCCTTCACCCATGATCACCCTCTGCTCATCTGAGAAATATAATCTCATCCACTTGAATCTTGAACCTTGGGGTAGGCACAATGAGTTGAGCCCTGTAGGCAACGATGAGATGGCAACGAGACATTGATGAGGATGCATCAGCACAACAGCAGTGCGCATGTGGCACCCTACCCTACCAGAAATGGTAGTCCTTACTGTTCGTCCTACCATGATCATTGATTCCATTCCAAGTAACCTATGTCAATCTTTTTGCTCTAGTTTTGCCTTAATTTACACAGAGTTGGCAGTAATAGCTTAATTGTGTCAGACATTTACACTCGGAACACGGACTTCGTTAAGATATGCAACAGTTAGGTGAAATTACACAGAAGGGTTTTTCCTGATGTACTTTTACAATCAATACCGAGGAAGAGTGGGAACCCATATATCTGGAGATTGAAGGGGAAGACAGCATAATCCAAATAGACCACAATGTCTTCAAAGGAGGGCCAATTGGAGAGGAAAATGAAAGCATGGACAATCAGAGAAATGAGAATATGGCCCAGGGATCATGGGATTACACCTGAGCCAAAACCTAGGAGAATCCCAACAGCTACAAGGGATAGCAGTAGAATCAGTAACCATCTCATCAAGATTGAAGGAGTCATTTATCATACCAATAAAAATTTTCCAATTACAATCATCAATATACCCAGCATTATTGGATACTGGAGCAACATGATCATTCATAGACATTAATCTTGCAAAACAATACCCAAATCATTTGACACTCTTGGATAAAGTCATACCATTAAGGCTGTTTGATGGAGAATATACATCAGTGGGACACATTACCCACAAATTCTCAACACCTATTACTCTGGGAGAAAAAAGAATGCACCATATCTAATTTTTAGTAACAAAGTTACACCCAGGTACACCAGTGGTATTGGGATTATCCTGGTTTCAACAAAATAACCCTCAAATAGACTAGAAGAATCTTATGATATCTTTTGAAGATGGTGTCCAATTATCAGCAACATACCTACATGATCTGAAACCCTCAAATTTAGTTATCAACCAGGTTACCATAGAAGACGTACTGGAGGAGGATCTCAGAAACAATGGACTTG
>RCHF01000998.1:0-25208 GCA_003987895.1 Neonothopanus nambi
ATTTCAGTCCTTCATCTCATCTCCGAAACCTTACCCGCTCTCTGGCCTCCGTACCTGTCCGGCATTCAGCGGAGACGTTTCTCCTCTCCAAGTTCGTTGATGTAGGACCTACTTTCAAGACCGAAAAGAACCTTGACTCTATTCCACGACTCCCCGTGGCTTTCGGGACCTCAAACGAATATTAAAGCGTTCACGGGGTCCGTGGTAAGTACCAGCGCTTCGCAATGTATTTAATGGAATAAAATAACGTCTCCGAGGGAGGAATACGGCGTAGCGGGCCCGAGGTCGAATGCTTTCTGACAAGCTTGGAGGCCAAAGTTGAGAGGTACGTCAGTATTTTAATGACGCAGATGGACTCAGTCGGACTCATCACCGGTCAGAAGACTTGAGGTCAGACTCGAGGTCAGACTTTTGTTCAGATATCATTTCCCAGATTCGCCATCGGTTCGGACGGGACTGGTGACGTGCGCATCAGCAGCCGCATGCAGCCGCTCTAATTTCTGAATTCTCAGCAAGAGTACATACATAAATCAATTTGGTGGGTGGTTGCCCTGCATAAGCGAGGTTCGTAGTTACTAGTTTTCGAGGATGCTGTCGGTGTCAGCCACAGGAGCAATTTCCTAGGCCCAAGTTACATTTTTCGCACTAGGTTACTTTGAGATTAGTCTCAATTTTCAGATCTCAGACAGTTTGGTGTGGCTATAGCCAGATCTTTTAGATCTAGCATCATATGATGTACATGCACATCTATTGATCCGTTACGAAATATCCTGTAGAGCCATAGAGCTCTGCGCCCACATACACAAGCTCAAGTACTCGAATGGGAAATTCAGTCTGAGCTATAGACAGTTGATACTTGCCATTGGTAAGTAGGAGCAACAAATCGTGAGAGGTTACTGAGCAGCGCGGTACAGCGAGACGAAGAGCCTGTTGTCGACATCAGTATGAGTTCTGAGAGGCTCGTCACTGAAGCTTAAGTGCTCCTGTTTTCTCGCGCAATGCGAAAGTCCAGAAGGAAGTGGCAGACACAACTGCTAGCTCCAGGCGCTTATTATCTGCTAGCTGCCGAATAGGCAGTTCCCGGTGTGCCTGCAAACTACATAGTAAGGAGCCTCATCAACCCTGGACGATTATATTCGATGATACATTGATAGAGTTTAGCTCCACTTGACCGAAAAAAAATATCCACAGCTAAAACGTGTTCGTCTAGTCGCCTGCGCGAACTTAGATATGCAGTTACGAGTTACAAACCTGCGGTCTATACCTGAAGCCTGAACTAATGAGGGGTTAACGAGGTACAACTCAACACAAGAAAAATCGTAGCTTGAATACATAGATCGTATCCAAAGCAATTTCATCAAATCAAGACGTTAGTTTACACATACACTATTCTTCACTTACTAACACAACAGAAACATTTACACAGACACGCCGATTCGGTAAAAATCCGGTGCGTACGCATTTGCATTGGATATCTGAATCGTGTTTGTCTTCCCTGGCTTGAAACCTGATAACGACACCAGGTATCCGGTGAAAAGAATATCCCAGCTCTAAATTGAACGTAAACCGCACAGCAGCAGCGAGATGTGTGGAGGATATACACACCTGAGCCGAGATAGGCATCTGAACTTGTACCGCCGGTCCTCCATTTATACTGATGAACGCGTTGCGACAGTTTGAGCAGGCCGTATTGGTCAAGGTGTAGTCACCGTTGATATAGTCCAGTGACAAAAGTTTAGTGCCTCCATTAGCACCGCCGTCGACATTGGGGATAGTCAGCGTTCCGCCTTCCCCGATGAACCCTACGACCGTGACGGTTGAGTTGACGACCCGCGTGTTGGCGCCACCCGCAAGGGTATTATCAGAATCCGCCGCAGCGTAAAAGATGAATGTGGGTTTCACAGAGGCGGCACCATCAGTCAGCTTAAGAACAAGGGACCCGTGACCGGGAAGGGTCCTTGTAATTCTGCCGACGGAGAGTAAATGGAAAGTGAGAGGGAGAAAGAGCAAGCAAAGGCGTACGACCCAGTCAATTTTCCTAGAGAATCCCCGTTGATAAGGTCTTCTGCGGTAGCAGAAGCGAATCCGACGTCCGACAGACTGAAATTCACCATGCTGGAAATGTTCTGCAAGTTGAAAACCACTGGAAGAACAGAACCGACACCCTCAGCGCGCCGATTTCCTCGGAGACAAGTCATCTCATCTCACTTACAAGCAATCGTAGAACCGTCAGAAAGAGGCCCAGCCCATACGTCATGATCATTGGTATACCGCCGTCTGAAGCTAACAGATGTGCCTAATGCATCTTGCTATATCAATGGACAATAGGTACTTATGAGCATATAAATAGAGGCGATTAAAACCAACACTAACGTTCAGGGCAATTATTCGCTCATTCATCAAGATACTGAGAGCCTCGGATGAAACTTCAGTTAAGTCAGTCGAGATCATCAACGGGGACTTCGTGGCTGCCCAGAAGGCAAAATGTGTTTGTTGTTCATCGATAGTTAGACCGCCGTTGCCAACCTCCAACAAGTCCAGGTCGTTCCAGCCGCCAGGTCCGGCAAACTGTGTGATTGGCACAACTTGGTTAATGATACGGAATAGATTGTCCCACGAAGCAGGAGGTCCTATGTCGTTACTGTTGAAATGGTTCTAAGTGAAGTTCTCTGGCAATAAGGTAGAGAGGCATACGAAATTCTCCACGAGTTAGCAACAGCAGAAGCAGGCCAGCGCGCAGGATCCTGCGAAAATATGGAATGACAGAAGCGGAGATAGTTACTAGCAGGTTTTCGCACCTGAAGACCCCATTCGCAGGCAGAGAAGAGGATCGGCCGGCCTGTGGCAGCCAAAGCATCTCGCATCGTGGTATAGTGCGGCTACCGAAAAGGTTAGTCTAGCATTGTGAAGCGAGACGCTCAAAGTTTACCTCGAGCTAACAGCAATACATACGCCAAGAATCAGAAGATGCTAAAAAAGAAAACGAACGTACACCATTACCTGAATGGGAGGATTGTAGTCGACAAAATCAGTACTGTTCACCGCGTAACAGTTATCATATTTCAGATAGTCCGCTCCCCAGTTGGCGAAGCTCTCTGCATCCGAAGTTTCATATCCAAGAGACCCGATGTAATGGGCAGTACCACCGACAGCGTCACAGGCGTACACGCCCCTAGATTTGTTTTTTCAGGCAAGTACGTGTAAGTGGCCACGAATATACTTACCCGTCGGAATAAACCCCGAATTTGAGGCCAAGATCGTGAATAAAGTCAGACAGCGCAGGGATGCCTGAAGGAATGGTGGTAGTGTCCCACGTGAAGCCGCCTGTAGAATTTCGTGAAGTGCCTTGCCACCCGCAATCCCTGAGTGACGCGTTTAACATAACTTTGATTTGTATTATGATATGAAATAAGGGCTCGCGCTCACAAGTTCACGTATTCATAACCAAGATTATGCAGACCCAGGCTGATCAAGCTTTGAGCATTGGAGTGATACTGAGACTCCAAGGTATTACACCTGGAAATTGCCAGAAGTGGTCAGTTCAGCGTAGCATCTCCACGAGTAATTTTAGGACACGAACGAAAACGCGTTGTACGGATTCCAGCCCATCGCCGGAGTCTTACTCAATCCATTGTCAAGAGCATGACACCCGTAATACAGGGAGAGCGCTATCGCGAGCCAGGTCCACGCAAACATGAGTGAAGAAAAATCTCGACGGTGACGACTCCTTCACTTGAATACATATATGCTCGATGAACGGCCCGAATACAATATTCAGAGGGCGGACCGTAGAGTTGATGTAAGGAAAATTGCTATCAGGTGAGCGAAAACCCATAGATCTACAATAAAGAAAGCCTTTATTGCATATGAGCAGTCAACGGTTTCTGGAATGATGACATGCAATGATGCATATGTTAGACTTCTGTCACATGGACCTGGAAATGATTTGACGCGTGATGTTCTTGGTGGATAGACTTTCATTGCCTAGAGTCCTTGTCGCGCACGAGAAGCAGACCGAAGAAATGCTGACTTCATTCAAGGTTGCCTTCCCGGAGAGTGGTGGCATGATATTATCGGCGTATTGTAGGAGATTATACAAGAAATTCCGGCCAGTAGCTCTGCATTAATATTAATGACCAGTAGTTCATTAGTCCTTTGAGGTATGAAGCGAGCTCTACTACTCAGCGCGCGATTTGGGGAAGTTGGAAGAGAGTTGGAGGAGAAGAGGAACAGAGAGGAACTCGGCGGTCAAAGCAGTCGATCAACAGGAACTCATCATGTGACATCTCTTCGTCCACGTGCCACGGGCCGCGGATATAAGTTTTATCTCGATCATTCACTGCAGTGAATCAAATTTTTCAAGGTGTACCTGTACTAATACGTTGAAGAGTCAGTCAAAAATGTCTTCATCCATCGAGTCTCATTCTACTTCTCCACCGCCCGGCAAGTCCTCAAGCCATCTACAAATTCCTGAAGCAAGAGATGGTTTCTTCGGTTATTCAGAAGAGAAGAGTTTACAGCAGGTGAACTCAATACTGCCCACAATTGCATATAATGGTCTCATCGTCTAGTCAGATTGAGGAAAAGTATTGGGCTCATAGGAGGGGTTCCGATGCACCATCAGATGCTACATCGTTTTCCAGTAGCCTCAAAATGTCAACATTGCACTCGGCTTTGGGTGATCACCCTCAAGCCGCGAGTCCGTTTGTGGATGACGAAGATGAAAAGTCGATTGCTGCAGAATCTTCACATGGTGTGCTTCAACCTGTCCTTTGTTATCATTCTTAGCTTACTCCTGCTTCGTTAGATGCAGCAATCCCGTCCGAGCTTATCCATCTATTCCAATCATTACAAAAATGTCTCGAGCTCCGTGACAAATACATGGCGAAGTCCTTTCAAAGATTAGGGGACAATCCGAAAGATTATGATGGCCATTTTCCTAGTCTAGACGAGGAACGAGCAGGAGTATCTGGTGTGCGACCTGACTCGAATTTTTCCGAAAATAAACCCCCTCCTTCATCAACGGAAACGTGGAGAATATATCCTAAACCTCCGCCGCCACATTGGCACTGGACGGACAAAGAAAAAGCTATGAGTGCTGGTGGGCCGCACTCGCCAACAGGCGAATTCGATTTCGAAGAGTGTCATATACCTGGTTCAGATGAGAGAGAGTTCGCTCTCGATAATACAGGCGTTTATCAAGTGTATGAAAATGCTTCAAATCGTAAGTTGTCATTCAGATTCTTTGATCTTCAGCTCTGAAAGTTTCATGCAGGAGAGGCGGGGAAGCCCATGTACGACATCCCAAGCGTGAAAGAGTACTTTTTAGACCTCGATTACGTGCTTGGTGTAATATCAGATGGGCCTACCAAAAGCTTTGCTTTCAGGAGGCTTAAATACTTGTCAAGCAAGTTCACGATGTATAGTTTGTTGAACGAATTCCAGGAACTAGCAGACATGAAGGTGTGTGCTGAGCTTCTTGCTTGGTCTGCTTTACTCACCCCTGTATTGGCGGCAGAGCGTTCCTCACCGGTAGGCGCGCCCAATTCAACACCCCATTTTCAATGCTAACTGAATCGAAGTGATTTCTACAATGTGCGTAAGGTAGACACTCACGTACATCATACAAGCAGTATGAACCAAAAACATCTACTACGATTCATCAAGGCTAAGATGAAGCGTAGTCCTCACGTTAGCTACAATTTCCTCCGTCCCAATACTTCGGAACACTAAAGCGTAATTCACAGGACGTTGTCATCTTTCGCGATGGCCAGGAACTTACATTGGAACAGGTTTTCCAATCCTTGAAATTGACAGCCTACGATCTCTCTATCGATACACTAGACATGCACGCTCATCAAGACTCCTTCCATCGATTCGACAAATTTAACCTCAAGTATAATCCTATCGGAGAATCTCGACTTCGAGAAATTTTCCTCAAGACAGACAATTATATACAGGGCCGGTATCTGGCGGAGCTTACCCAAGGTCCGTGTTACTCTTAGCCTTGTGCCGCTAGCTATATGTCTGATTTTTTGAATAGAGGTTATGACCGATCTAGAGCAAAGTAAATATCAGGTAAGTTCATATTGACCTTCCAGCAGCCGAGACTCAAAAATCCCTTTTTTTTTCTTAAATATGTATATTTAAAAAAAAGAATTGTGAATGGCGCCTAAGCATATACGGCCGGTCCCCGGGTGAATGGGATAAGTTGGCTCAGTGGGTTGTCCGCAACAAGCTCTACTCGCATAATGTTCGATGGCTTATCCAAGTACCGCGACTATACGATATCTATAAAGCCAGCGGATCAGTACAAACGTTTGAGGATATTGTCACGAGTAAGAGACTTTGTATCTACCTCTTTCTCTTACTCTCTGACACTTGAGTGATAGACGTGTTCAGACCTCTGTTCGAAGTCACAAAAGACCCTAGCTCCCACCCTGAATTACATGTATTCTTACAGCGAGTTGTCGGGTTTGATACCGTAGACGACGAATCTAAAATTGAACGTCGGATATACAAGAAATACCCTTATCCACGACTCTGGGATACGAACCAGTCTCCCCCATATTCATACTGGTTCGATCGTTTCATGGCTTCAAATGTGAAATATTGATGTGGAAACCTTTGCAGGGTGTATTACATGTACGCTAATATGGCGAGTCTTAACCGATGGCGGCAGAGCCGAGGTTTCAGTTAGTCCAAGTCACCATGAGTTTCAAGTTTGTTTACGAATGCTGATGAAAACTGGTGTTTTTCTGTTTCTTTTCTTCAGATACTTTTGTTTTCCGACCTCACTCTGGCGAGGCGGGTGATACGGATCACCTTACATCCGCCTTCCTCACTGGACACTCGATCTCACATGGAATTTTGCTCAGGAAGGTACCTGCATTGCAGTATCTGTTCTATCTCAGGCAGATAGGGATTGCTATGAGCCCTCTGAGCAACAACGCTCTATTCCTCGCGTATGAAAGGAACCCACTCCCCGAGTTCTTTAAGGTCGGGTTAAACGTCAGTCTTAGCACTGATGATCCGCTGCAGTTCCACTTTACGAAGGTGTGTATCGTTGTTATCTTCGGAGTATTATGTCTTTAACAGAAAACAAAAACTCAAGGAACCATTGCTAGAGGAATATAGCGTCGTAGCTCATGTAGGATCTTCCGTATCAGACTCGCGGAGTACAATAATCTGATGACCCTGGGTAGATCTACAAGATGCCACAGAGCTCTTTAGCCGAGCTCGCTCGAAACTCGGTCATACAAAGCGGCTTTGAGATGGAGGTTAAAAGACATTGGTTGGGTCACGAGTGGTACTTACCTGGGGCAGCTGGAAATGACATCAACAAGGTCAGCCTCTCCCTTAAGTCCTCGTCGTTCTGTGTTTCTTAATTCTAATTCGGAATATCGAGTAGACAAACGTTCCGAATATTCGACTGGCGTTTAGACACCAGACGTTACTGGAGGAGCTAGATTTAATTTCCAAACACCAAGGCCACGGACGCAAAGTCGAAGGACTTAACAACACTGGCCCTATTCTCCCAACGGCCGATATCTTAGCTGCCCGGGCTATGGGAAAACCTTGAGCTTTAGAGCTTGGAGGTTGATTTATAGTGTGACGAGGAGATCTGGGTCTCTACATACAATGTCTGCACATTGTACAGTTAGGCAGAAGCTTGATCTGAACCGCTTTTACATTACACGAAGTACACAGATATATAAACAAAGAATAATTTACTGGGCAATAGCTCGACGGTAAGCCTTCTCATTCTCCTGCTCTTCCCGGAGCTGAGCATCCGTCTTACGCACTCTCGGACGTAGCGTGCGCGCAGAGGGAGGTGGTGGAGCGCTCTTGCTCGTATATCTACCGCGCTTAGCCGGCGATGGTGAATTGCTTCCTCTTTCATTCAACTCGTCCTCATCTTCATCCTCTCCATCCATCTCATCTTCATCATCCTCTTCACTCCTCCTTCGCTTACGACTCTTTGCAGACCTCTTACTACTTCTAGGATTCTTTAGACCATTCGCTGTGGCCCGCGTCTGCGTGTTTACGGGAGTGACTTTACCACGGCCAATTGATCTCGTCGATCGTCGTGCAGCAACTTGCGGTAGTGCACTATCAGGTGTTGCTGGTTTCGTGATATTAGGTGCTATCTCTAGCACTTCCGTGCCTTCTTCGATCTCCGAGCCAGCGCCTCCCGCCGAAGCCGAAGCCCGAGCAAAGTCCTCCGCAAGCTCCAGCATAGACTTGGGGGCAATACCAGGATTCGGAGGCAGTCGATCGGGAGGAACTACTTCCGTTGTCTCCCCATTCACATCTATTGTCTCCTCTACATCATAAGTCATGAAATTCATTGTAGATGAGGGCTCATCATCCGGTGGAACATCAAAGACGACAGACTCTGATCTCGGTGTAGCGGCAGCAGACGACACATCTAGGTTCCGTGCCTTAGGCAGATGGAATGCTTGCACGACATCGTCAGCACCAACCAAGAAACCTCCACCGGAGGGGTTTGCAGTGCTGCTTCCCCCAGGATGGAATTCGTCCTTGTGAGCCTACATGGCGATAAATAAACTGTCTCAACCATATGGAAACGACAGAACATACCGGTGTCTCGATAGCGCCTTGCTTCGACACTGCACCGTCCCCCTCATTGCTCACTTTGTCTTTGTTGGCGTATTGCTCTTGCAGCCTCTGCCGTATACGGAGTCCATGGATGAGACGCGTCCAGCGCTTGATGACTCGTTCTTGTTGTTTTATCCGAGCCCTCTCTTTAGTGTCTTGTTCTGCCTCCCAGTAAGCCTGAATGCATGAGTTAACGATGTAGAGTGGGTTTGGATAGAATCTGGAATACCTCAAGCAATGATGCTTCATGCTCAGCAGCAACAACCACTCCTTCAATCACCGGTGTGGCTTTACGTTTCCTAAACTCGAACCCAGTCTGAAGTAACAAAAGATATGAATCATCGGAGAGACATTAGACCCACAGTCAAGAACACCTACCACAGCTTCAGCATAATCAAGTCCCAATTTTCGTGCGATCTTCGCCACGCCCTTATCTACATCGACATATGAGTATCGAGAAGTAGAAGACACACGAATCCTTACATGGTATGTGTACAGCACCCTGGGGTAGCATTGATGGGACATACAGATCAATATTCCCAAATCGATTCTTGGGGACAATACCCTAGAATCAAGTATAAGTACACACAGTGAAAAATATTCTGAAAATACTAGACTCACATTTACTACAGGATCCGGGACGAACCTTTCCGTCTGATCCCTCGCATATAAACCTTGCATGACTTCTCCAGTACCACCGTCCTTCGGAGCACCATCGGCCGTCTCACCCGCATCCCCTCCAGCTTCCTTCAACCCGTCTTTCATCAACTCAAGCTCCCGCTGACGCCCAATGGTGCTCGCTCGCATCTTGACGAACTTCATGGGCTGGGCACCCTCCTTGATTGTCCGACCTTCACTCCTCAACCAATTCTCTGGCGTCTTCAGCGGCACAATAGCCGACCGAGGGTAGACTGATTCCCCGCGAAATTTACCTAGCTCGGGTGTTGCTGGAGGTGGAGGGTTGATTATCTCGTTTTGCTTCAAGTGACGGGCTAGGACGTATCTGTTGGGAGCATGATAATTAAATTTGAGGTGAGATGACGTGAGACCGAATTAAGAGACGTACAAAGGATGGTCCTTGAACCCCGAAATGGTGGTTGGCATACCCTCCATTAGCTGAGCAGCCTCAAGCTCATCGTCTTCGAGATCATCCCTATTCTGTTGAAACTGATTGAATGGACTGTTTTTCTTGATAGACTAAAGATTAGCTCACTAGTCGGAAAGGCCTCGTCACCGTGCCCATTACTTGCTCCCACCATTGTAATCTGCCTCTTCCGCCACCACCTATACCAGCACTACTGCTTCCACCTTGCATTTTGGCAACTTTGGCGCCATACTCCTTCGCATACCGCCTTGTAACGTCCCTCGCGTACCCGTCTTCTTCAAAAGCAAGAACGTACACCATCCTGTTCTCAGTGCATGGTCCCGAACTCGATGATGATGGATCAAAGACATGGCGCTTATTGACGAAGCCGCGAACGGGGTCCACTGGGAGCCAGCGAACATCAACCCGGGAGAAAACTTCGGTCCAGAATACGGGAGCAGTGGTGAGCGGGTCTGAAGTTAGTCAGCATGAGCAGCGAGACAGGCTAGATAGTGAGAATCATTTACCGTCGTGTTTTGGCTTTCTTTTGGGTGCAGACGAAGTGCCTCCAAGAACGTTGCCTTTGGGTCTGGGTTTACGCAGCTTGATCTGAGGCTTAGCCTTCTCCTTGCCCTTCGCCTTCTCGCTTTTCTCTACAGGCGCTCCGTTTAATTGTGCTCCTTCCCCGGGAAATGCCGGTTTGCCATTCTTTGCAGGTAATTCGGAGCTCGATGCCACGGGCTCTGAAGGGATACGCACTTCCTCCATTTCGTCGCCATCTTCGCTGTTCTTCACTTCTGCTTCTTCTTTCTTTGCTGCTTTCTCTTTCTCCTTCGCACTCTTCTTCTGGTATTTGGGCTTTGGTCTACCCACACCGGCTTGCCATGGGACGCTTTGTAAGCTGACGACCAGTCGAGTCGGAATGGAAAGCGCTCTACATAGCGCAGTGAATAGCTGTGCGCTGATATCCCGGCTTCCGCTCTGCATTAGAGCATGTTTCATGAGGCTCTTCTCAGTTCTAATTGTCTCGAAGTCGTTATCTAAAATGTCTTCCAAAGTTTCTTCGTCTATTATAGTATCTGGTGCCGCATCGAGTCCGAATCCATTAGATAAAAGGCGTTGTTGAACATGGTCAAAAGTGCGGTTTCGAATGTGTCCATAACGAGCCACCTCAAAGAAGGAAGCTGACCACCACTCGACAAGTCGGGCTATTGCGTTCTCAAACATGCGGCCGCGCCTGGCTGGCTCGGGAACACGCGAAGCATGGATCATGGCGAATGCATTTTGCAGCGACAGTGGAGTCAGTGATAGTAGTCGAGCCTGTACAGTGTATGCAATCCATAGTCATTTTTAGATATTGCAAAGTCGGATTAGAACTCACATGGAGCAACTCGTCATTCAAGAGCTTGTTTCTCATACGTGCGTTCATGAGGAGCATCACAGTATGTATCTTATGACAATTTATTCTTAACAATCGCTCTGCATGGCTGATTCCAGTCGATTTCTTCCTGCAATCTCTAGTCAGGAAAAAAATTCAAAAAGGATGAGTCAAAAGCAGACTTGGAAGTGGTATCTTGTCCTTTCTGGGAGTGGAGAACTATTTCGATATGTTGTTCTTGCTCTTGCTCAGGCACTTGAACTTCTTCCCAGTCGAGTTCTTCATCGCTATTGTCGGCAGTAAAGGGCTCAAGGAAAGATTCATCAACGGAGGATGTCATTTAGACTCGTAGTCAAAAAGTCGAGACACGGTCAGTCACTGACGCGTGACGCGTACTCCAAGGAAGTATGAGTCATTTCTGGAAGCCGAGCCGGCAATTCTTTCAGACAAGGAGGCGTGAGGCGTCCTCCACGACAACTATTTTCCTCGAAACGAGACAGCAGCTTGAGACATGTACAGTACAGCAGTCATTGCAAAGAACAAAAAGATGTATGCCTCACATACTACCCCAGAATATCCAGCATAAGACTCGCATCGGAAGGAGTCCCCACAGAGGCTGTATCCAAAAGAACCACTCGATACTTGCTTTCATTTTGCCTCTCTAATTTCACCAGCGGACGAAACATAACGCGACGCGAGGACGGGTACAATCGAAAGCCGAGAGATGAGTCGTCCATGTGGCGAATTGACTGATTAACAGCCAATCGTCTCAATCATCATCTACCGACCCACGACCACCACCGTCGACGTCGACGTCGTTTCGTCATCGCTAGCCCACCATCTACCTCTCCAGACATGGATACATCAGCTTTACGAGATGTGCTTCTGGGAGGAGACGGGACGAGGCTACTGAGTAACGTGTACCAGCACTCACACAGTACCCATGCGCAAGTACACTGTCCACTGCACCGACGCCAGCTCGGAAGCGTCGGAAGCGTACAAAGTAAGAGGAAATTCCAGGCCTTCAATGTCCATCGTATACACATTTTCTTTTGTTGCGGCGTATTCGTCAGGGTCAGTAGTAACTCGTGTCTCCTGTGATTGTAAGCAAAAGTGAACAAAAAAAAAGGGAAGGAGGTGGGAAAACAGTCCGACGACAGAATGGGACTGAAGCACTGCAACAAACGTAGACCCAAAAAGAGAAATCCAAGAGCGCAGCGGACGACGGAGGCGAAGAGTAGGAAGATAACCAATACGCGACATGAGTGATAGAGAGCTCGTTAAATGTTAACAGAAAGGGTGACAAATCATTGCAATAAGATACCCATAAACCCCAAAAAAAACGATCCTCTGGAAAAGAGAAGAAAGTGTACAGCTAAAAGAAATACAAAACGGAAACGAAAATAAGAGCTCTGGTTAAGTACGATTGTGCTTGAGCTATGATTGCGCCTGAACTTCTGGTTCCGGCTGTGACTGTGAAGGCGCTGGAGCTGTAGCCGGAGGCTGGGGATCATTCGGTCCGGCAGTCGCAGGATAAGCGTTCATAATGCTAGCAAAGGTAGCCGGAACACCTTCCCCGCCTGCACCGACCGCCACCGTTCCACTCTCCGCCGGCGGCCTATACTGTTGGATATGCAACGTCGGCGGAAGAACCAGCTGTGTACCGTTGGGGGGCAGCGGCATTTGCCTTGCCACAGGTGTAGCCTGGGAGGAACCTGCTTGGGGTGTGAGAGGTGTATGAGGTTGTTGAGATCCCGCCCCCGGTTGAGGCGTCGTTCGTTGTTGGGCCATGATGTGTGGAGGATAGTGTGATGTTCGAGGTGATTCAGGGACGGTGCTTGTCTCTCGTTCCCGTTTAGTGGGATAGAATGCGCCTATAGGCATCGATGCGTCGTACTCTTCTGGCAGAGCAGGTATGACAGCTGCATGCCGCCCACCCAAAGGCCTAATAAAAGAAGATTTTCAAAAGTCAAATATAAAACCTCACAAATCCGTATAACTCACCCTCCTTCCACAAAATTTTGCCAGACATAATCCCTAAGCTTGTCAGCGTTAGGCAGCTGCTGAATCAAATGCTTAATCGTATTCTGCCCAAGCCCAAAGAAATCAGGCCCTGACACCGAATTCGAATGCTGTCGGTTTCGAATCGCGTTTGCTTGCCTCACGATATTCGACCAAGCACCCGTTGCCGTACCGGCAATGACAGGCTTATCAGGTACATCCGAGGGCACGATCTGAAACTTTGGCCCATCACCGCCATCGAGGATGGTACAATGGTAGACTACCTCGACGGTAGGATCTTTCGTCGAAAGATATCGCCTACAAAAAAGAGAGAAACTCAGAAACGCAAGTCCAGCAACCATCGCGAGAGGCCAAACTCACCTGGTAACCTCATACCCCACCGGAAAGATATACCTCTCAGTATGGAAGTGCTCTCTCATACAAACCTCTCCAAGAGAAATAACTGTCATAATCCCCACATTTAGAGGTAACATCGGATTCCCTTTCTTATCCCTAGGCACCATCGGAATACTAAAATTCTTCGTCGTAACTGTATGCGCTTTTAAGCGCTTCGGTTTGGCCGGTCGAGGCGGTTCAGCAGATGCGCGTTGAGGTGCGGAAGGTGCAAGAGCGGAAGGACCGGCTGATCCGGGAGCGTACATGGGTGGCATCATCCCCGGGATCGGAGGCATACCAGGATGCATACCAGTCATCGTAGGTGCCATCATGTAAAGATACGGATTGGCATAAGCAGCATGGGCATAAGTCGATGAGTTCGCGTTTGGTAGGTAGAATGAATAAGGGTTGAAGGAAGATGAGGTAGGTGTGGATGTTGTAGTCGAGGCAGGGGAGGCGCTACCGGTAGTTGAGCTAGCAGTACTCGTAGTCGGGGTAGTGCCATTACTTGCTTTTGCGTTAGAAGTAGAAGCCGAAGTAGCAGCTGTTAGATTGGGGTCAATGGCAGGTTCGCTGTCGGATCGGCTAGGTTCTGGTGTCGAAGTGATAGGAGATACGGCTTGAGGTTCAGGCTTGGGCGGTGCATCGCCAGGTGTAGAAGACACAGCATCCTGAGAGGGTCTTTTCGCTTTCTCCTCGGACGAAGGACCAGCCGCTGGGGTTTCGGTGGAACGTGGTGGGGTAGAAGGACCAGGTTCAGGGGATGAGTGGTCTAAAGCTTCCGAGGCTATAGCCGCTGCAGCTGCAACTGCGCTCTTTCGCGTGCTTCTTCTGACGGAAGTTTTTCCACCGCGCACTGACGTGCCATCAGCCGCGGCCTCAGTCTCGTTCGAATTGCTAGCGCGTCGCTTAGACGCCCGACGGCCGTTTGATGTGGCGATAGGGGTACCATCAGCATGATTATTCGTCGTCGCGTCGACGTCCATGTCATTGTTCACGCCGTTCGCTAGAGTCGACTCTGTATCTCCCTGGGAGTCACCTTACAGAAAAAGGCAAGTCAAGATATGTCCTGAGACACCAAAGAATGGAAATTTCTTCACCTAATGGACCGTCTCTAGGAGAAAGTGCGGCACCCTTCTTCGAACCTGTACCTTCCCGAGTTAGGTGAGTTCAATCGACACGCGGGTGTGAGTGCCGTACCCGTGTTTGGAGATGCGCCACGCTGGGGAGAAGGGGACCGCGACGCACGCATTTGCTCTTCAGCCTCCTTGCCTTTACTACTCACACGAGGTCTCTTCACCTCACGGTGCGCATCATGAGCCTCTTCTGTTGCCGCATCATTGGGACGCTTCTCTTCATCACGTTCGCGTTTGCTGCCTCCGATTGGCTTGGATGATGAGGAAGAGGGACCTATTCCATCGTCGCCGGCAACGCCCTCAGCTTCCGCCTGACGTAGGTTGGCGACAAAAGACGTACGAGCCCTTGCGTTCAGCAAACTTCGAGGGAAGGCGCTGGATGATGGCTGCGCGACAAGGTCTGACGAAGACGTTCCGTTTGCTTGTATTTGATGTTGAGCCTCCAGCTCGAGTATACGTTCCAAAAGCATACTGTCGCAGATTTGTGAGACGATAAAGCACTAGATAATACACATAAATACATACTTGCGCTCCTGGCGTATTCTTACATTCCGCTCACTCGAGCGTTGGAGCTCATCGGTGATTTCCTTATGTTTCTGTATGCGTCAATTGGTTCTAGGGGTCAGGAAAAAGAAACAAAAGCGTCGCAGCGCCTTCACTAACCTCCTCCAACTCAAAATATCTCCTCTTCAATTTTTTGTACTTTTCCACAATATCAGCCGGAGCATCTTTCACCGAGGACTTCTGTTGCTGTACTGCTGAAGGACTGAAAGTAGAAGGGGGATCGGTTGGGGTTGCTGAAGGACCCATAGGCACGTCCTTGTCTACTGGGGGATCCAGAAAGGACGGATCCGGGGGTGTGCTCATGTTACGGGAAAGGAGGCTATTTTGAATTCAAAGGCCTGAAAGCGGTTTCCGTGTCAAGCGAAGGATGGTCATATTTGTGTATGTTTGTATCCAAGCCTATCGCTGTGCCATTTTTCCCAGCGGCACAGCCACGGCAATCAAGTTCCCGTCAACTTTTTCGGTTTTTTCCTTCTCCGCGCATTTGCTTTATCCTTTGTGGGTCGGCACACTAAAAGTTTTACTAAAAGACTGCGACGTGCTGTATTTATATGAAACAGAACATATGGGGGTTGCATTGCGGCTTACATACCTCTCACCCTCAAATCGATATCATGTCCTTTCGAGGCTTGTCAACTGGTTCAAGTTGTTCCCGAACTCTTCTTCGATTGCCGATGTTTTTTCTTTTTCAGTGGCGTTATACAAGCTCCGATAAATTATGTATATCAGTGTCTTGCTGGCCTATCTATCTCGTTTGGTGATAACCTTTGGCGTTTTCCTCTCACTTGAGCTCGCTGAAGGTACTCGTCTCCGTGGCCGGCTTTCGAGAAGTACTACATACATTTTCTCGGCCCGGTAAACCTGTTGACTACAGCCTCCTTCAGCCTTGGATCCTCTTTTCTATCTCTGGACGCCATATCTAAGCACCAGAATCATTACCAAACCACTCAAAAGAACATCATCTCCCACTTCCCCGCTGCCTAATGCCCTCTTTCCCTTCGCAGTCAGACTTCGCGCCCTCGAATCCCGGGAGTCTCTCAGAAAACATTGACAATCATCAGTGCATTACTTACAGTTTATGAAAGTTGAGGTGCGTATGTTCCGATCCTAGTTCCCTCTTCTCGAACCCTCCAATCTCACTGACAGTTTCTCACATTCCCAGAATTTGAGAGAAAAAAGACAGGTCCATGATCGCCGTTTCCATTTACATCTTAGAGTCCGGTTTCCAGTAAGTCGGCCCACACAAACCGTGATATTGATAGAGCCACTCCGAATACTTACAACACTTGGATCTGTTAGGTCTGTATTATGTGTCCGAATTTCTGGCGCTGTTATTGATGCTAATTGAGTCGGATGTCAAACGAAAGACCGACCCCATCATCTATACCCATCAACAACTTGAAGCACTTGATTTACTACAGTGATTATATCGACGCCTCCCTGGACCCATGATCACTTCTTCTAGGCCTACCGGAAAGGGGGACCTGAAAAATTTCGACTTTATATTATATATCTTCACAGTTCCCGGTTCCCAGATCCATTAAGTAACTCCAGGAACCCACTTAAAACCTTCCCTCACTGTTCAGGCGTTTCTCCTGGGACCCTCCGAGGGGTATCTTCCCATAGTAAGTGCTCAGATCTGTTCTTTCATTATCAGTGGCAATAGTGGCATTTATGTCAACAGCTAAAACCACCGACCGGCGAAATCTCTATCTTTGTAGTGTGTCTACAATGGATCTCCCCACGGCGTTCTGAACAGAACACATACATACTAACTAACACAGGATCAGGCACGCTCGGCCGCACGTATATATGCATGGGCGTCGACCGCACGGGGGGTAGAAAGGACAGCACGGTGTAAGCGGCTCGATTATTGTTGACTCAGATTTTCAGCGGGCAAGTGCTTACGGATAAGGTGAGTTTGCTCACTTCATAATGGTTATGTACTGATCAAATGATTTATTTATTTCTTCGTACATACATATGATTCCGGGGACATACACCATCTGTCCAAGCCTCGCCTGGTCCTCCATCCTGGGCACAATCACAGACATGTCTAAACGTGGACTGGTACAGAATACCGATAAACTACTTAGTATGTAAGTACTTATACAAGTTATGGAACTCAGTCGGTCGGTACCTTGGTTCTGGTTCTGGTTCTATTCTTCCTTCCTTCCGAGGATTCTGATTTTGTCTACCTTCTAGTAACAGTAAATACGTACTTACAAACTCGACCCGCATGACCATTCAACTAAGTTGCAGACCCAGGACTGAATCTAGTTAAAGTCTCGGTTTCTCCGGCTCAGATCAGATCAGAAAATTCACCAGGCATTCACTTTCACTCAACAGGAATAATACACTTTTCCTCCGAGTCTGTATTTGACCTACTTACTTGATCTAAGACTGGCGGCGCTAGAAAATCCTATTTCAAACTTTGAGCGCTTTCGCGCGCTACTGGACTTTATTAGAGTCTGAAAATACCGGATCCGCCTGATTCGGATTGTCGGACCTGCCGTCAGAACCATACAATCCCTATCAAGCCCCGTTCGATACTGGTTCATCGTGGTGCGTGTAGATGGATGGTACAGGGTTTGAATTAAGATTACATTGTCAGCGTTATCAGATCGTCTTCGTTTTGGAGAAAGGGCTCAGTATTTCTATCTACTTCTCGGATCTATGTACTACTGAGAACTCGGCGGGTTACTAACACAGACAATATAATTGATTATCGTACCGCGAAGTCCCTTGTAAGCTTACCTGAAAGTAGAACGTGCCGCAGTCGCTCACTTGAGAAGCAATTGAGTGATAGGATGTTCCCAAGTAGTATCGGTGTTAGTGACTTGTTGTCCGCCGTGCGAAGGAAAGAAGAAAGAGAATAAAGACATGGTGGTAACGCCTGAGTACTATTCGGCATTCTTGAGCACCTTACTACAGTGCCGAGTCACTTTGGTTCGCTTCTGTTCCAAAATAGAGTGTACTACGGCACTTCCAGTAGCTATACGCACGCAAATTTGAAGAGGTTCACCGAAATCAATGTGAGATCGATATCGAAGCCACTCGCCGCTGCGCGGACTGCGCCAGTGGCAGAACCAGACACTTGAAGTCTAGTTGAACGTAAACAAGCAGAACAAAGAGTGCGTTCCCGTGAGATTACAGGATATGTATTGCTTCCTATTCGTGCTTATGTGTGTGAAGAAGAAGCAGGAGTTCTGGAAGGAGTATTCTTGGTTGAATGCAGGTCAGTAGACGAGTAAAAGAGGACTATCAAAGCGTGACATATCGTGACTTCTCGTGACCATCTTACAACATTCCATCCAAGCCAGAACAAATACACGATCGTCCCAATTTGTAATTCAGAGTCAACGCCCGCCGTGTGCCGTGGGGTGCAAGCAGAAAAAAGTAATAATGGGCAACTCACAGTCTACGCGGCCTTCAGGAGGCGGAGGTGTAACAAGCTATGTCTCCCCAATACCCATGCACTTACCTCCTCGTTCTACTTCACGCTCAGAGACCAGCTCTCCCATCCCAGGACAGGTTCACAAATCGATGCGGAGCAAGAAACGATCCCTTGAGTTGCCTGATTTCGAGGACCATCCAGCAGCGTCTGTGAACCCTTATTCTTCTTTCGCTTATCAAAGTCAGAGTCGAGGTCGATCGATGATTTACGGTGCACCACCCAAGAGCGCATCGATACCAATCCCGGTGCAGACTAACGGGAACGGTGGTGCTCACGGTGCGGGGAGAGGAGCGAAGCAGAATGGGAGCGGGAGTGGGGAGATGTACTATGCTGTTCAGCCCTCAACGCATATCGAACGTGGGAGGGGTGGCCCTCCACCAGCAGCCGCACCACCACAGAAGGAGAGGGAGAGAGAAGCAGAGAGCATGGTGCCATCGAGTGTGGACCTTGTTACGCCTGGTGGACCAGGTGCACCGCCCCCGACGAGAAACCCATCCACCGTTCCTCTGTCTGAACCCCAGACGGTACTTAATGGCGCTTCTATGGTTGTGCGATCGACTATTCCGCTTGCGCTACCCAAAGCGTTGGATTATAACCCCCGTGATGTGACCATTGAACGCGTTGGTCTCGTCCCTGCGCTTACTGCTGATCTACTCACGGTGAAGATTTCGTGGCATGGAGGTGGTCAATCGGTCTTTCTTGCTAGAGCTGGTGACGATGATTGGAATGGGAGGCAGAAGATGATAAGAGAGTGAGTGTATGCATGTTCTTCCACTACATATACTAAATATTTTCATAGTTCAATAGACCCAACAACATTCAGCACAACTGTGACCCTCCACCCAGGCACGCATCACCTCCGCTTCCTCGTTGATGATCAATGGCGCGTTGCAGACGATCTTCCAACCGCCGTTGACGACCAAGGGAGCTTGGCAAATTATGTTGACATTAATACTTCCAAAACTCCAACAGACTCCTACGTCAACAGTGTACCTGCGCATGATACTGATAATCTCATGCATGACGCTCCTCCGTTACCTTGGGAGGAATATCCATCCCAGCACCAGCACCAACCTTACCATCAGCAAATTATTGTTCAAAATATCCCGGCTGCCGTCCCGGAAGGCGGCACCCTCGCCAATCTCGGCCGACTAGGCAAAGGACAATCCTTCTGGAGCGCGAGCTCGACGAACGAGCACGATGTTGATTCCGAGGAAGCATTTCTTCAGCATATCGAACATGCTAGTGTACCTCCCGAAGACCTTGGCATTAGGGCAGGTCCAGGACAGAGAACAGAAGCTATAGGTGGAGTAGGAGAAACCAAATCCCGCCCAGCCGGCACGGGAAAGCCGAAATATGTCACTCAGTGGACGACGGAAATCCCTCTCGAGCTGTTCGAAGCGGCGCGGGAGGAGGAGGCGTACCTTGCTCACCAGCAGGAGCTTATGAACCAGCAACAGCAGAGGAGAAAGTCGCACCCACACTCACATCTACATTCACAATATCAGACGCAGTACGAGGCCGGGTTCGTACCTCTACCTAATATACCGCCCGCGCCGGGTTTACCGAGGTATTTGGACAAGTTGATTTTGAATACGCATATGAGACCTGTAGTTTCGGCTGCTGCTGCGGGGGTTGTTTCTTCTAGTCAAGGTCCGGGTGGAGGGAATGCGACGTCCTCGGTGGCTAGGAGAAAGGAAAAGGAGAGGAAAGCGCTAAATGCGCTTGGATTGGTTACCTCACCCACTTCACCCGTCTCTCCTACTTCCATCGACTCCACAGCCGCGCTGCCTCATTCACAGGTACCGCAAACGTTAACGGCAGCCTTAGCAGCAGCTATAGACCCGAACGCACCTACGGCCGGTCCGTTACCTGTGACAACGGCTAGTGGGACGGACGTTACTAGTGTTGTGCTTGGGGTACCGAGTTTGGGCGTTGGGGTGTGCGTTCCCGGGACTGTCAATGAAGAAGACGAGGGCGTGGCGTTGGGAAATGGGACAGTAGCTGGAGGAGGTAGTATGGGAAGCGGAGGGGGTAATACAGTTGTTATCGACGATATGATTATCGCAGATGATGCGAGCGTTTTGCCCGTCCCTTCGCATGTTGTGCTGCATCATCTTTGTACGAGCGCGATCAAGAATGGGGTGTTGGCTGTTGGGGAGACTGTTAGGTATCGGAAGAAGGTAAGTCTTGTGTTTAATTTTTGGTTTGGTGGTGGGTGGTAGTGGAGTTGATAGATGGCTGGGAGTTATTTGTGGGTGGTTTGGTTGGGAGGGGACTAGTGGGGTTTCAGAGAATTTGTTCTTGTTCTTGTTGGAAATCAGTTGACTGACGTCCCTTTATTTTCTTTTCTTCTCGACAGTATTTGACGACTATTTATTATAAACCCATTTCGAGTTACCCTCCTGCCAAAGACCCGATACCCGATACCGAAAATGATATACCCAACAAGAACTTGATTTAGATACCGAGACCTAAAACACAGCTTAACCCAAGTCTCAAGATCATCTCTCTTTCGCCTTTTGAGCTTGATCTTTGTTATTAGCTTGATCCTCATTCTCAACCTTAGCACCCACTCCGAGTTCCCCTTGCTCCCCTCTACCCATCCGGACTGTAGTCATCCATCGCCACCAGCAGCTGGGCCTTTCTCCTATTGACATCTCCCCAACCCACATCCCGTACATTCCTATCCGGCTCTCTCTCTCTCTATAGCCCCTCTACCCCGACCGCATCCCCGCATCCGCATCCTCATCCCACAAAATCGATTTGCCCCCGTTTTAGCCTATTCTTTCGACATAGACATTCTCTTTGTCTAATCCCGCTCCCGTTCGCTGTTCGTCTGAACACTATAGCTATTCTTTCTACTGTCGATGGCCTTTCTTTTCGAGGACCTTCACCTAAGGCTGTATCCTTTCGACTTTCGATACGCTATACCTGGACTGTGTCAAGTCAGAGCGTACACGACAATTCAAATTAAATCAAGACAGAACAAGACGAAGAAATTAAGACCAGTATTTAGCTCAGCTTTTGGAGTAGGGGTCAGGAGAGTATGAAGGAGATTGGGTAAGTCGTTTCGTGGTTGATTGCGTTGGTTGATGGGTTTATTGATGATCTCCACTTCTAAACTTTCGTTCGATATCCGAATTTTTTCGGGGGTTCGTTTTCTTTCATCTTTCTCTTTTCTGGTTTTATTCCTCTTGTTCACTTCCCTTCCCTTCCCTTCCCTTCTCTTCTATCGGCAGCCCAGCTCCTCCAGGTACCCTGCTTTCGTTTGCGGCAAGAGTATCCCACGACACAACGCGACAGTCCTTGTCTATGACTTCCTTGCTTGCCTGGCCTTGATTTTGCTGTCTCAGTCTTGTTCATTTCATTCCGTGATTTATTCATTCCGCTTTTTGTATTGTATGCTGTACCATTTCCATGCTCGAAAACTTTGCAGCATCAGTGTCGTATTTAATAGACGTCTGATCTGTCTGCTCTCTCAAGTTCCATGCTTTGTCCTTTTCCTGTGCTTGTGCTTGTGCTTGCTTTCCCCCCTTTCCATATTGATTGATTCTGGCCATGAATTGCGGGTTATATGTGTTAGATTTTTGGAACGGAATTGCTCTTTTATTTTTTCTCTGTTCTTTTCCTCTCTCTCTTGTCTCTGCTCTTCCATTTTTAGCGCTACACACTGCCTACATTTTATCGCATGCAGTCCTTGCCGAGACACTTCGTATTCCTTTACCGCCCATTGATCTATCATCTAAACCCAGATACACACGACTACTCCTTGCATTGCCTTTCACCACTATTCACTCTTGTACGCTGTCCTGATTTCGTCTTCGTGTCACATCTCTCCATGCCCTACGCAATCTCGTTTTCTTGAATCCTGCCTGCTGATTATGTCGTTTTGGAACAATCATACTTAGATGTCCACTTCCTCTTTTCGTTCTTGCTTCCTCTTTCCGTACGCGTCTTTTCAGTGTTGCCGATGTATTTATGTAGCTATAGATTTCTAGAAGCAATTGTATCGACATAGTATATGCCTTCATGGTCTCAAACCCTTTACGCGCGTCACGACTTTGTGATTCCGCGCGCCTGAGCTTCGGTAAGCGGCGAGCGCACAAGCGCTCGTGAGTTACCAAAAAATCACGTGCGGTGGCGGGTTTTTCCCGCGCCTACATATTGCTCATCTGTTGCTCATGGAATCTAAACAAGCTGAATACTCCTCCACTGTTTTCCCGCTCGAAACAATCAGTCTCAGCCCTACTACAAATATACCTCGGAAAAGTAATCTTGCGCGAGGTGGCGATATCGGCAGGCTTGTTGTAAGTGTTTTGCGATTGTTGGAGTTGGTTGCAATGACTCAAAGCACGTACATAGTTTCAACGGTCTATTGAATTCTACTGGGGCCTTCAAAAGTATGAGATTGACATGGATTCTCCTTTGAACACTATATTAGGTATATATTTGACACCTACTGACCCGTATTCTTGAGGTTAATTGTACTTTCAAGCCCAACCAGACATAATTGAAGCTCTCCGTGATGAGGAATATGCTCTACTCCCTAATGAAGAAACTATACGGGAAATGAAAGAGCTTACCGTTGCAAATACCAAATGCCCTTTGGAGTCGAGAAGAAGCTGCTTCGAGGTATGCTGACCGGTTTATACTGTCTCGTTTGTACATGCTCAGTAATGCCGCGACTGCAGGTATTCCCTGAGAAGGAGTATGAATATGCGCTATGGCCAGTGATGACTACGGCCTCGCTTTTCATACACTCGACCAGCGGAATTGCAAGAAGTGTAGCATCCCTCGAGTATCCGTATCCATATTTCCTCCGCGTTTCCTCCCGCGTGCATCCTTTTTTCGTAGTGCAGCGGAGCTATGCCAGTGTGAACTGCCTCTCATTTGAATATTCTACTGCTAAAGATGCGCTAAACCTGGGTTTTATGTGGCGGAGGGGTGGTTTTCCTCCGGAATGGCGTGTAGAAGTTGCTTCCAGCCAGTCGAAGTCCGAGTCCGAGTTTGACTCTGAATATCAAACCTCCAGGGACGAGTCTGATTGTGAGTCTGATTCTGACTCGAGCACTCACTCGCCTCTTCAACTAGCTAGTGACTTCAGTGATGTTGGCCCTGGGAGCTACAAATCGGTTCTATCATGGCGTGCCACTGTTGCAGAATATGCCACTGATTCTGCGCTATCAGACAAGGACTTTATTTAACCTGATGTCGATTATGTAGCGTGAATACCAGTCATGTCCATCTCCTGTATACATACTTACTATCTACACCTAATCCTTGTCCATGGAGACATCATAAACCATAACGTGTATTCTCACTTGAGGGTGGATATCTATGAGGTCTCGAGTTGCTCGAAGGCCATGGTGCTTATCAAACAGCCAATCCCTTAAAGGACAAGCTCGCGGCAAAATGTGTTTCATGCTCCTAGCATGTCTTCCAGCAGGACTGAAGGCAATTGTCAGATTGTTCAATACACTGGTTAAAATTAGCACTGATCTATAACTATGTCAGTATCGAAACACTGAAGATTATGATATTGTTACAGGACTGAATGGACGATGCAGGGGGATCTATGCAACTGTTGGGACATTGTGATAGCAAGCAAAAAGAGACCAAAACGGAAGTATGCAAGATGAGGCAAGACGAGATAAGTACATAAATGAAACAAAGATGAGGAGCGGGAGAATGAGCTTCATTTGGACGGAGAAGCGTAGGGACTGAAACAATACGCTCGATTGAGCTCAGCTCAATAGTAATCCTTTGGGAATCCTGGACGAAAACCGGATGGCAGACAATGAGAAGATTACAGAAGCAGGCAAGAATATAATATCCCAGAGCTCCAGACAGGCGGAGGCTACCGTATCGCAGGCTATAAGTCTGGAAAAACAGTGCAAGATCATATGAGGACAAATACAAGCCGTGGAGACGAAAGAAACGAGTCGAGGTAGTTGACCGTCTATTGGCAGTCGAGGGATGAATCAGGGTGACGACAGGGGGCAGCTTCCTTTCATCCGCAGTATAACCTCGAGGAATCTTTATGTCGGTTTATAGTATATGGTTGTCAGATACTGCATCACGGCAGTCAATACAATTGCTCAATGACCGAATGGGCGTAACGTACCTTCTTCCTATATCGAACAGTCTCACCAACAGCCAACACCCCATTCTTGATCGCACTGGTGCACAGATGGTGCAGGACGACATGGCTAGGCACGGGAAGTACACTGGTATCATCAGCGATAACAGCATTTTCCATTGCGCGACCCCGTCTGGTTTTCTCCCCCTTGGACGGCGAATTCGTCAGCGACTCGGTCGCGGTGCCAGACATGACACTCGTCACGTCCGTGCCACTAGCAGTCGTGACTGGAAGTGGTCGAGTTGTCCGGGATGACTCCGCAGACCCTGCGCCTGTATCAGCGGTCATACCCATGGACCTCCTCTCCCTCTCCCTCCTTCTCGCTTCCCTGTCACGTTCTCTATCCCTGACTGGGCTATCTGAAGCTCTTCTCTGCTCTCTATCACCATAACCCCAAGTCGCTGCAGAACCTGAAGACCTTTCCCCAG
>RCHF01001000.1:0-33764 GCA_003987895.1 Neonothopanus nambi
GTTCTTGCCACGTGATGAGTCCAAGATAGTCAGTCTCCCGCCGCCACTTTGGCGATATAACGGTGGGCAGGGCCGGCTAGCGGCAAGGCTCGCTACTTCCTACTCTGAACAAACAGCAAGATTTTCGAGATGTGAACCTTACTGACACTTTTTGTAATATCTTTTAATCGCTTTCTATATCCCACCGTCTAACTGTTCTGTAAGTATGTCATTGACAGTATGTACCCAGGCGCCAGCCGCGCCCCAGCCTGCGGCCGGCCGCTTTTGGCGCTCGTGGTTTGCTACTTAGTACTATGTAATATATTACATTAGGCAATGAAGATGACGTGAAACAGCCATCAAAAAGAGAGAGACTGAGAAAAGGAGGGGGACAGCGTTTTCTGTTTTAAACGACCTTTTGACAACAGGAGAGGCAACTTTTCCAGCCGTAGTTTTCACCGAGAGGGCAATGACAGTGATAATAACAAGTGGCAGACTTCATAGTAAGAGCGAACACGTCGAGGGAGGTCAGCGGAAGGAAAAAAGAGACGAATCAGAATATAAAGGAAAAAATCCTGGATTACAAATCCAACCATATAAGGAAAAAAGTTACATTTACATAAGAACTCACGTGATCCGTCTGAACTGGTTTTGAACGACCCCCCTTAAACTCACTACTTAGTAAGTAGCGAGAATCATCCACTATCCACTATGGATTCATCCCCTCAACCTCCTCCCTGTCAGTTTCATCCTGACAAGCATAATAAACACGTTGCTAATGTTGTTCTGTAGCGCAATCGGATAGTGATGCACATCCGGAAGTTGAATCTACTAACGCGCCCGTCGAAGTGAATGAAGATACCGGTAAGGATGATTTGCTTCGCATAATTCTTTAGGTTATAACATACCATTTTGTCATAGATATATCGACTTTATCGGCAGCTCAAGTATACGACCTGAATCAAGTAGGTTTTAATTCCAAAGTTCCGTGTTCTCTGGAACCAATTTCACCCGGCGGGCTTTGTAGAACCTGCTCGATCTTTCTGCAGATGTGAACCGTCCTTTGATTGCTCAAATCGCACCTATATCCGAACTGCGTGCGGAGTATGAGAACGGCTCTCCGTCGTTCCTCCAGCAGATTGATTGGCTTAAATCTCAAGGGTTTACACACCTTCGAAGGACAAGAGGTACTTTGTCTCCGGATTGACAGATAGGGAGAGCTTATTCATAAAGTGCATAGGCGATGGCGATTGCTTTTATAGATGTGAAGTTGAACTCCTCATTTGACTTTGCGTGAAACATTTCGCTGACACTCTATAGTGACGATCTAGCTGTGGCATTCGCTTATGTCGAACGATTACTTCATGCTCCTGAACCCCCACTGGCCGTTGCGGGGGCTCTGTCAACCTTGGAGTCAACACCACAGTTGTTGGAAAGCGTGGGCTTTGAAAGGCTGGTGTTTGAAGATTTCTACGAGGTGCTGGAGTCACTGGTGAAAAGCATCGTGGTGATTCCAGATGCGACAGGGAAGAATTTGGATGATGAAGCTTTGCTAAATGTATTCCAGTCCGATGAATGTTTGTCTTCTTTGTCATTATTCAATCTCTTGTCAGAACTGACGAGGCCTGCCAGTGTCGAATTCCATCGTGATGTACTTGAGGATGTTGACCGTGAGTACCTCCTATCATTTTCTCTTTCAGATTTTCCTCATTCTAGTTATTTACTTTTTAGTCCGCACAAATTCGTCTTGATCCCGACACATACGCTCCTTTCCTCTTCCACCCCGAACTCGGCGAGCCGATGGAGGTCCGCCAGTTCTGTGAGCATTTTGTAGACGCAACTGGGAAGGAAGCAGGTGCGTCCAAATCTGTTCACCATGCGACACAAGTTGAAAGCATTTCATCTCAGATCATGTGCAAATGACCGCCCTCAGTCGTGCTCTTCAACTAAATGTCGATGTAGCCTACCTAGACGGCCGAGGCACCAATGGTCAAGTCGAGTTTGTGAAATTCCAGCCTGAAAATGCTGAAAATTTGGGGGCGAGACCGATCTGCTTGTTGTATAGGTGAATAGTGGTTCGATTGCTTGCCTGGAGGACTGACTCATCTTTCATAGGCCTGGTCACTATGATATTCTTGTTGGAGGTGCAGGAAACGCATAACAAGAAAGTAAAACAAAAGGTTTCGCACTCTGAATGTCGCTATGAGCGTGGTTGTACATGTAAACTTCAAAATTTGTAAAGTTGTACCCCTGTATAATACAGTATTCGTTTACCCCCGATATGACATCAAAGACGATGTTTTCATGGATCAACAATATCATCCAGTGAAATGCTCTTCTCTTGGACTGAGGAGAGCGTTTCAATCTACATAATCCGAGAACCCGAGCATCAAATCAATCGTCTTTCGTTCTATCCATCAAGGTTCTTCGATTTCTCGGACTCGACATCCGCAGCCGCACCTTCCACATCCATACCTTTCGGTGGCAACGCCATCTCATTAATATTTGCAACAGGGCCCGTAAACCAGTGCACTCCGCCATATTTGGGGAAGTAATACCACATCACAGAGAGGAACATAACGCCTCCGAGAACGACGACGGTATAGTTCATGTCCGCCACATCGGTTTGTGATGTTGTAGGGAAAAAGAAAACGATACTGACAAAGAACATGAAAATGACAGCGATTGCTGCTACTGGTAGACTCTGTGTGATTGAGAAGCGTATACATTGTAAAACAGTCAGTGTCGTGTAGGTAATCAGTAAATGTTGGAAGGACGAGACGCACAAAGATACCAAGGCTGAATGGACCGGGCTTGAAGTCGTTGTCACCAAGGTAGCGGGCAGCAATTGGGATACCGTAAGCAATGTAGAGTGCGATGATACCGATTGAAAATATAGCGCTGGTGGCTTGTGCACCGGCAAAGGACAGGAGTCCAAGTAGCAAGGCGAAGAAGGCATCAAAGATAACTGTGTTCACTGGGGTACCAGTGAACCGGTTCATCCGATAGAGCCACCCAGAGAAGGGGAGTGCTGAAGACGGACCAGATGTCATTTACTTGTCACACATTGAGAGTTGAAGCGTTTCTTTACCAGAATCTCGACTGAAGGCATACGTCTGACGGCTGGCGGCCAACAGCTTTCAAAACGGTTCAACGTCAGCACAGCGAAGGTATGGCGAGCAGCAGTAAAAGGTACCATACCATACTAGATCCCATCATGTACCTGTGGAGAAAAGGAGAGTCAAGTTCGGAAGTGTTTATCTTCTGCTGATCCACTTACTGCACTAGAACCACAAAAGCCCACAAAGCCAGTGTTCCTCTCTGTCCAAAGCTATTGAAAAATATCTGAGCCATCGGTTGGTCGCTATTGGCCAATGTTTCGAGGTCAGTGCCCATGCAGAACGCCAGGGACATGTTAATCGCTATTGAAAGACATTCAGTTCGACTGCACAAACCGACGAGCGAGGAAGATGACACACCCCAACCAAGAACTCCCGCTATTCCAACGGCGTAAACGATGGCCCACGGGACAGCAGTGGAGGCATTGGAAGCCTCTTCACTGATATGAACAGCAGAATCGAAGGCACCTGGGATGCAGAACGATCACCCACTAGCCGAACAATTAATATGAGAGATGCGTACCAATTGTCCAGAGGGGAGCAAGGAAACTTAGGATGAATGCATAACCATTTGGCCAGCCATTGACTTGAGGGCCAACAACGTCAATCGAGACTGGTGAGCGAAAGCAAGGTTCAACTTACAGTTGATGAATTCGCCAAGAGCAAAGCTTGCGGTATTCTTGAACTCTGAAGGTGTCGCGATTGGCAGAGCTATGATGACTACAACACACAGTCTGACCAGTTCTCAGTCAAAGATGAATTGGAAGGAACGTAATATTCATACGCACACTATATTCAAGACAACGTATACTGTTTGTAGACGAGCCAGGACAGTTGTTCCTAGACAGCAAACTAACGTATGCGTGAGGATAATGGCAGCATAAACGCCGCTGCAATGAGATTGTTATGAATCAATCATCAGCTTAAAAGAATTCGGTTAGCACTTACTATGTCTGTGCATTGGTGGGTTCAAATGACGAATCCGCCGAGCCGATGGTAGCAGCAGCCATGACTTGTACGGCGCATCCCCAATCTATTGAGGCAACCCCTGCAATGGAACCGATGGTATTTGCATCTAATGAAAACAAGGACGTCAGTCGAGATGCCAACCAAGGAAATGGACACAAAATCTGACATCCAACAATCCAACATAGTAGATTTCTCCAGCGCGGGGAAGACAGCGAGAATGTCCAAAAGTAAAGCTAGGAGAAGGCACTGTTAATCTGTGAAATAGAGATGGTTTCAAGTTTGTCTGCTTACTCCTCCAGATGTTGGGGCAGCAGAAGCCAAATCTGCCATAGCCATACCAACGAATAGAATGAAGATACTAGCAACCGCCCACCCCCAGACCATCGCAGGACCACCTCCATTCGGTATAGCGTAGAGCAACACGGACGCGATGGAAGGAAGTAAGCCAATGATAGAGAACGCGATCCCGAAGTTCTATCGAGCCTTTTGAGCTGCGTATTGGAATAAAAGGTTGTGAGGAACGTACTTCGAGGGGTGTAAACGCTCGCTTGAACTCTTGTTTGTAGCCCAAGGAAGCTAAGAGAGCTTCATCTGCGCGTGAGACAGCTTCTTTGCGAGCCTTTCGTGTTTGCTTCTCCGACATCGTTCGGGAATCGACTGTCCGCTGCTAGTCCAAGGTCTGGGGATAGACGGGCGATACCAGAAGCCTAGATTAGCTTTTAAGCCATCTTGGAGTTGTAGGGCTTATCAGACGTAACAGAACGTGATAAGAAGTTCTGGAAAGGGGGGCATACAGTCCATATCCACACAGGAGATAAAATATATTAGCGTATCACGGGATTGGGCTACAGTTGGGCCGAGAACTTGAAGTCATGGTGGCGCACTGGCGGTAAGGCAAAATAGTAGCAGACAGATCTTCTGTTATAGCCGAGTTTTGCAATCGTCGTCGCACAAAAATTGTTCAAAAATGTTTGTCTCTTTCGTGAGAGCGATGGACAAGTAGAGAGTCTCCAGGAATTCAGCGCAACTTTCCGAACGTCGCAAACGTCGAGGTACTAGTAGTAGTAGTCAGAGTAGAGTGTGTCACAGGTGAGAAGAAGCGGGAAGCGCGCGCCTAATGAGCGCTTGAGCGCTTATTACACAGTGATACCACCAAGTCAAACTGACTGCATGATAGCGTATCGAGGGTTTATAACATTGGCTTGCCTTGTGTGGAAATACAAGATGTATATATAAATGTAGTACGCTATACACTAAATCTAGTATTAAATCGACAAAAGGCACTCCGCATGTTATACAATAAGTACACTTACCCAATCGCCTCTAGCATTTTAAAGCCTGAATCAAATTCTACATTTTAATGTCCTCCTTCTCAAGCTCTACAGAGACCTTTTCAGTCGGGGGCGTCGAGATTTCCCCATCACTACCCCCGCGTGCACCTCCCACATCCGGAGCCTCAATATCGATACCCTTCGGCTGCAACTGCATCTCACCAACATTCGCAATCGGACCCGTGAACCAATGTACTCCGCCATATTTGGGGAAGTAGTACCACATCACAGAAAGGACCATCACTCCGCCGAGGACCACGATGGTGTAGTTCATGGTCGTGACATCTGCTTGAGGTGTTGTGGGGAAGAGGAATACAATGCCTAGGAAGAGCATGAAGAGGACGGCGATGGCTGCTACTGGTGCGCTCTATTGAGACAAGATAATAGAAATCAGTAACGTTACGGCTAGAAAGGGAGAAAGAGGACGTACGAAGATACCGAGGTTAAATGGACCAGGTTTGAAGTTATTATCACCAAGGAAACGCGCGGCGATGGGGATGGCGTACGCTACATAGAGCGCAACGACCGACAGAGCGAATACCGCATTGATGGCTTGCTCTCCGGCAAAGACTAGGAGACCCAACAACAATGCGAAGAAGGCGTCGAACAAGACTGTGTTCACCGGTGTGCCGGTGAAGCCGTTCATCCGGTAGAGCCATCTCGAGAAGGGAAGTGCTGAAGAGCAATTGTAAGCGAACAGATGTCATTAGAAGGTTCAGGGTAAGAGTACCATAATCTCTACTAAAGGCATACGTTTGACGGCTAGCGGCTAGAAGCTTTCCAAAAGGCAAGTGTCAGCGTGGTAGGGTGAGGAGATGGTATTGAGATGTGTCATACCATGCTAGATCCCATCATGTACCTGGTGGAGAGAGCGGGAAATCAGGGTCGGGGGTGTATATGACCCGAGCACTCATTCACTTACTGGACGAGAACTACAAAAGCCCACAATGCCAACGTCCCTTTCTGTCCAAAGCTGTTGAAGAAGATCTGGGCCATCGGTTGGTCGCTATCGATCAACGACTCGAGGTCGGTGCCCATGCAGAATGCCAGGGACATGTTGATCGCTATTCAAAGATTCAGCTCCACTGCACAAACCGACGACATCGGGAGTGAGGAAAGTGACGCACCCCAACCGAGGATTCCCGCTATACTGATAGCACCAACAATAGCCCACGGGACTGCGGTGGCGGCATTTGAGGCCTCCTCACTGATGTGAACACTAGAGTCGAAAGAGCCTGGGATTCAGGCAATGTCAGTGGGAACGTGAATTGATGAGAAGGGAGAATACAGACAGATGGTCCAGAGTGGGGCAAGGAAACTTAGGATGAACGCATAGCCATTCGGCCAACCGTTGACTGAGACAAGTTAGTCAGAGAAACGGGAAAGCTATTTGTGACCACACACAGTTTTGGAAATCCCCGAGCGCAAAACTTGCGGTGTTCTTGAACTCGGAGGGTGTCGCAGCAGGCAAAGCTATTATCACTGCGAGACAAAGTCTGTGACCCTTCCTCAGCTGAGCTCCTTAAATTTTGAGAGTCAACACGTACATCACATTCAGGACAACGTATACCGTCTGCAGGCGAGCTAAAACAGTCGTCCCTAGACAGCACACTAACGCATGTGTGATGATAATCGCAGCATAAACACCGCTGAATGAATGCACGTTGAGTAAACGATCGAAGTGAGAAGCTGGACGCGTACAATATCTGCGCATCGGTAGGTTCGAACGAGGAGTCCTTGGAGCCGATAGTAGCAGCAGCCATGACTTGTACAGCACAGCCCCAGTCTATTGACGCTACAGACGCAATAGAACCAATGGTGTTTGCATCTGAGTAAAAGCACACGTCAGTGGAGTGGAGGGGAATGGCGGGGAAAGTATCCTGACATCCAACAATCCAGCATAATAGATTTCTCCATCGTGGTGAAGACAAGGAAAACGTCCAGAAGTAAAGCTGGAAGTTTCGTCAGCGAACAAAGCAGCACGATGTTCCGAATTGTCACTTACGCCTCCGGATGTTGGCGCAGCAGAAGCCAATTCTGCCATGGCCATACCAACGAACAAAATAAAGATACTAGCGACTGCCCAACCCCATACCATTGCAGGACCACCTCCATTCGGTATTGCATAGAACAAGACAGACGCGATGGAGGGAAGTAGACCTATAATAGAGAACGCAATTCCAAAGACCTATATGTAAACAGTTGAGTTGTTGTACTTTCGGACAGAGAAACTGTGGAGTATGCACCTCTAGAGGTGTAAATGCTCGTTTGAATTCTTGCTTGTAGCCCAAGGAAGCTAGCAGAGCCTCGTCTGCATGTTGGACAGCGGCTTTCTTGGACTGTCGTGATTCTTTGGCCGTCATGGTCGTACGAACAAGAAACGGATGACCGTGGAGTCCCGGGAAGAGCGGTTGGCGTGAATAAGTAGCGCTCACGTTACCCTGAGCCTATTGAGCTTATCAAGTGTAGCTGTATGTAGGGGGAGCCCCGGAGGAGCGCATGATAGAGAAGCTCTAAAATAGAACTGCGATTAGTATATTGAATATGTCATTGTCACTGACCCGTAGACAGGCTGATGGGACCTTACTTATCACCCAAGGGTTACGGCAATATATGTAGAAGAATGATAAGAGGTCGAGATATGTAAGTATAAGAGTAGAATGCCAGTTATTTTCAAAGAAAGTTGGCCTGGGGCAAAGAACCAAAAGTCCAGTTCAGAGCAGAAGCGACAACAGGCGACAACGCGGCGGAGGCGCGCAGTAGATCACATGACCATTTATTTATCTTATCTTATCTACGCACCAAGCTTCTCGCTTGCCATTGCTACTCCTTGTACTCTCGCCGCCATCTTCTGGAACGCAATATCCCTCGCAAAGTCCGGACTCCCATGTTTTGGCTTTACATCCAAGCTGAAAGGACTGAACCCACAGTCATCCGTAGCTCCTAGCTGGTCTTTCGATATGTACTTGCTCGCCTCCAAGATACTTTCGCACACCTCCTCTGGCGTCTCAACCTTTGGATTCAACGTGTTGATAACACCGATAAACGCAACTTGCTTGACCCCCTTTGCATCTCGTCGGATGTTCTCGCCGATTTCTTTGTAGACGGCTGCACGGTTGGGTTCTGAGGCGAGCTGGATGAGGAAGTAGCCTGCGTTTATTCGGAAGAGTGCGGGAAGGAGAGCGTGGTAGGGTACGTCGAAGGAGTGTACCGAGTCGCAATCTCCCCCGGGGCATGTGTGAACGCCTATGTTGGTGCGTTCAGCCGCCGTGAAACGATCTAGGACCCTTGAAGTACTCTTTCATTAGATTCATATCATCAGCTCCGTTGGCAGCAAAACCTACTTGTTGTTCAAATCGATGAAGGTCTCGAGGAGATTCGCTCCTGTCCAGGGGTTCTTGGGATCATTTTTGCATGCCAGGCGTCCTATTCAAGCTACTTGAAGTTCTTTTATCGCAAGCGCCCACCGATCAACACATACCTTCAGTAAAGTCAATCGATACTCTTTTAGCTCCCGCTTCAAAGCACCCCCGAATATCCTTCTCGCACTGGAGAAACCCAGTCATTAGGCAACCTGGTCAATCTTACACCTCATTGCTCCTCACCTCATTAACCAGATCCTCAACAAACTCTTCCCTCGAATATCCCTCGACCGTTCCGTTCAACGGGTACAAAAGATACAACATGCTCGGCGCAATCACCGCTTGCTTCATTGGGTATCCTTGACTTTGCTTCGCGGACAGCTTGAAGTTTTCCCATGCATACGTTTTGTATCTAAACATCCAAATCTTCAACAGTGTTCCGCGTTCTATGTTAGAATTCGATAGGTACCTGAATGGCCCCTTCACAAGTCGGGGCAATTGGCGATGGTGTCCATCAGCGAAAATGGCCTGAAGAAGGATGATATATGGCTCAACAAACGAAAGGGATAGTCGTCCTTTAGTCGTCGTCGCAACTCACGAAATATTGTCCACCTGCGGCAAGATTCTCGCTCATTCCGGCTCCACCAAGCGTACTACGTACACGCCCCGTCCCGCACATCAGCCAAACCGATCAATGAATGGGGGAAAAGGCCTTACTCCAGGAATGGATATGTTGCAAAACTATATCACCCCAGAATCGCAAACAGGATAAGCACTCCCCCTATTCTGTCGGACCAAGACACTCACGAGCTAACCCGTTGTTCACCATCCGTTATCAATGCCTGACCTGTCTCCCGCATTCGGCTCAACGAATCCTCCGCTGCTTTGTCTTGTGCCTTGACGAGGTCGTCTTTGGTTATCTTGCCGGCATCGAAGTCGTGGTAGGCTTGCTGGAGGTCTGGTGAGCGATGTTTAGCGGCGGATTGCTCAGAAGCAGAACAACAGAGGGGAGTGTGTGATGCTACATAGTTTGCGAGTACCTACAGATTGGACGTGGAAGGCTTCCACAATTTTCAGTTGGGATTGGCATTGTCCTCAAGTTGCAGGCCGCTGAGTGTCAAAGTCAAGTCGATCAAGTTTAAGGGGGAAGGATGTATAGTCAAGTTACTGATAGCTACAACTGCGCTTTGTTCTCTTCTATATATACTCCTTTCCATCAATAGCGTGGAGTACGATAGGTAGTAAGATGACCGTACGACATGTGCATGTGAGGGCTTGCGCCAGGTCTAGAAGCTTAGAAGTAGCTCAACCGACTCGCCTCCATTTCTGTGGCTCACGCGCTATCACGCGACGGTATGCAGCCTGTACAGTATTGGCGGAAGTGTGAGGACCATTCTTGGTGGATCAGCCGTGGTGTAGAATAGACCTGTCAGCCACAAGCTCTATTCATTGTCAACATCTCGGAAAGATTCATTCCACTTTCGGACACTCAGGTCTACTTGCAATACCCAGACAAAGTAAGATCGAAAAGGTGATTACAACCGAGTTTACGCTTCAATAGATGATCTAGATTATATGTACAAGAACACGAGGACGATACGTACGAATCCAAGTCGCACAGAAACGTTTACTTATGTATGTATCCGTCGATACAGCCTCGTACTTGTACAAGTCCGGCACCAAATACCGCTAGATGATATCATATCGTATCGTATCGTATGGCAAGTGACATTAAAATGGAGGAATGGATCGTCCGAATTGAAAACATCGAGTCCAAATGGGTTGGGATTGCCACTACGCATGGGTGGGTGGGGAGTCATGATTCATGAGGTGACAAACAAAAGGAATGAAGACACGGAAATACAAAGGGACTACAAGGATACCGGATGCGAGATAGAGGATTAAAAAGTGTAAGGGCAGGACATTCGAAGAATCGTATGTAACTCTTCAAGAATTCACTGCAATGATTAAACGATTCGAGGTGTACATGATCATGGGAAGAAGAGGGATGCATTATCCATACAGCTGAAAGTGTAGTGTAAAAGCTGTTTGTTATGAAACAAGTATGTGTGGTCATCGTAAAATCATAAAAGGTCGTCAAACAGATAGAACAGTGATCATCGCGAAGGACTGGAAGAGCTAGACTTGACAGGTTTCACCCCAGCAGACTTAGCTTTCGCAGGTGAGAGAGGCTCGCCGTGGTGAATGCCAGGGCGGGCAGGACGAAGGCCGCAGTCCCTAGGTGCATCTTCACCGCACTTGATGTGAGCTCTACAAACAAAGCAGGAGATCGTGAGCCCAGAAAAATGAAAGGGTTGACAAAAGGCACGCACCTCAATCCACAGTCGTCACACTCCAGCACAGGCTTCCAACCCAACCTCTTCGTACATAGATCACATTTAGCTACCAACAGCCCACTAGAGAAGAACAGATCGAAAGGATTCCATCCAAGGGGAGCTTCGGAGCCACTACTAGTCGGACTCGCAGTGCCACTAGAGCTCTTCTTCGTGGGCTTTGCGCCAGGCTTAATAAGTGTGAACCGATGCACGAGAGGGCTAGTAAAGTTCCCATGCAACGAGCGGATCGTCGATCCACCTTCGGTGGCCAATGCGCTCGAGATGATTGATGATCCACCAGCGGTGTGATACGAATCGAGCGAGTCAATGGACAGGATTGAGGATGTGCCGAGAAGATCTTCGCCGTTTGCGGAGCGCTCGGCCATAATAGTGGATGCGGAGGGAGAGTGGTTTAAGCCCGGAAGAACTTGGTCTGGTGTTTCATTAGGGTTGGGAGACGCACGGATCGTGAGGATGGAAGAAAGAGAAGGCGGTTGAGTGCCGTTGGAGGCTTGATGGGGATGCGCGCGGACGACGGTGGTACTGTATTCGGAGTGCGTAGAACTTTTGCCTTCACCGTTAAGGAGCGGTTGATGGGCTGAAAATGAGTTAATAAATTCTATACATTAAACAAGAAGTAGATGCTCACCATTACTTCCTTCAGTCCAGTCGCTGATGAGGCCAACGCTAGACAAACCTTGAACGGCTTCCATAAGCTCATCGTCACTATCATCACTCGCGGCGCCATTGGTCCTGATATCCTTTCCAATACCCATTCCAAAGCTCGGAATCCGAGGAGCAGCACCGGGACGTTTGCCGGTCATGAACTTGATGCTTCCAACATTGAGGTCATCACCTTCATTGGGTCGAGACAGCACCTCAGCCTCAATAACTCGGAGACGTTCGAGAATATCACGAGTGGTAGGACGGGCAGCAGGATCTGTGGATAGGCAATCCAAGCACAAAGCAATCAAATCCGGAGGACATCCCGGACTGGCAAGGTTGTGCACTTCTTCTGTATCGATAGCAAAGGTAGGTGCAGACCTCTTAAAATGGTTATCATCGGCCAACTGACGAGCAGCAATCTCACAAAGAATGATGCCAAAGGAAAAGATGTCAGTGGGGAGATCAAACTCCTCTCCGAGGAGAATCTCAGGGGACATGTACGAATCGGTGCCACAGAAGGTGAGGCGTTTAGACTCGTCCGCGCTGCGGGCTGCAATGCGAGCAAAACCGAAATCGGTTATCTTGAGACGACCGTTGGATGTGACAAGCAGGTTCTCGCCCTTGAGGTCACGGTGGATGCATTTACGGGCGTGAAGGTAGGCAAGGGCACGGGCAATATCGGTTGCAAATGAGAGACGAAGACGCCAGGGAAATGGCTTGTTCTTGTCATATATGTAGTGGCGAAGGTTGCCGTTCTCGATGAATTCAGAGACAATGAAGATCCTGTTGTCGGGCTCAGGGGCGCGAGAGAGACCGAGGAAGAGGACAATATTGGGATGCCGGGACTCCTTCATGAGACGCCATTCGCGCTCAAAGTATTTTGCAACGTCGTACTCGTTGGAAGGCAAGACTTCCTTGATAGCAACATCGATTCCAAGGTACGTTCCTGAGCACGGATTGCTCCACTTTAGCGAGAACTATGACGAAAAGAAGATTGAATTATAATCTCACCCTTGTATACTTTGCCAAATGAGCCTGAGCCAAGGGTCTTCCAGTCGCCCTTGATATCCTAGAGCACGAGTGAGTAGCTGGAGCCGCTATGCACGACGATGACACGCACCTCAAAGGGAATGACATCGAATGCATCGGAATGCATCGTTTAAGATGGCGGTGAAGGTGGATGGTAAAAAGGAGTAGAACGTCGAGGGCGACGAAGAAGAGGAAGAGGACAACGCGGACGGCGATGATGAAGGATCTGTCAGCTTGTCCGACGTCGACGCTGAGCTCAAAACGGGGAGCTCTGAGCTCTCGGTTACGTAAGAGTCACACAAATACGATATATCCAAATTTGGAAATCGAAGGCGACTCAGGCTACTCTGGACTCCTCCTCGACACCTCCTCGACATCAGCTCTTTATAAGCGTCTACACGCGTTCCATGGTCTAAAGTTTGCCAGAAAAGAACAAAAACATTACAGCCAACATATGAAATGTTTTGCCGAGGATCATTCTTGTGAAGAGTTGGCCTTTGCTGGCCCAAGGTGTCAATATATTGCGCCGTCGAGGCGGCCCTTCACCTCGTTGAAGACGAGAAGGGACGTGATATTAAACATGAATGAACCACACAGTGAACAAGATCGCAAGTCAGTAGAAGTCTTAACCGAGTTCGGTTGGCAAAAGAAGGCCACTTGAGCTTTACAGACCGAGATTGTCTCGAAGTTCTTGTCTACTGTATCATGTACTATCATGTACACGTTCCAGCCTTCGCGTGAGCTCCAGACGAGCTGCACGTGATGAGAATATTTTATTTTTCAATTTTATTTTATGTCTTATCGCATCCAGCGTCCCGTTTGCGTCCCGTTATCTCTCCATGTGAACCAAAAGTCCAGATACTTACCGCTAGTCGGTGTCTTTCTTGACCTCGAACCACCATGTCTCCTTCCTTTACCTCCTGGATGAAGCCTTCGACATGGGCTCTAGAACCCGAGGCTTCGACCTTCGCCCCCACGTCGAGATGGAGTAATAAGGATATGGACCCTGTCCCGCCGCGTCTGAGAACTTGGACTACTTGGAATTATGTTGCGTATTGGATATCTGACGCGACTAATATCGCGGTATGGGAGCTTGCGAGTTCTATGTTGGCTGTAGGATTGTCGTGGTATGTGCGCTTTGTGAATCTTGACCTACACAGCCAACAAATGCATTCGTGTTTTCCAGGAGACAAGCTCTGCCTGCTATTGCTGTCGGGCACTGTATTATTGCTGTGGTCATGGTTTTGAATGGTACAATCGGCGCGCGGTTGCATGTCGTGAGTCAATGTTGAAATTTGCTTCGAGAGACGCGTTTTTGATGGGTGGGGTACGGTATAGGCTTTCCCGGTGCTCAACCGCTCGAGCTTTGGCTTTTGGTTCAGCTATTTTAGTGTTATCAGTCGAATTGTATTATCTATGTTCTGGTTCGGTATCCAGGCGAGTCTTCCCTCAATCCTGCTGAGCCCTCTGCTGACCATTCAAGCAGACATATACTGGTTCAGAGTGCGTGTATCAAATGATTAAAGCAATATGGCCCTCAACCGCCCGCATTCCGAATCGTCTTTCGGAAGGCGCGAATATTACGACTGTCGGTGAGTGCTTTATCTCTCTTTGCAAATATTGCCAATCTTACTCGTGTGCAGGAATGATGTGCTACTTTATCTATTGGATCATACAATTTCCTCTCATGTTAGTTTCTCCTCAAAAGATTCGACATCTCTTGTAAGTTGATATGTGGTATTCATGCATTCGGTGTATCCCTAAGACGCTTCCAGTATGCTCAAGGCTATTTTGGTGCCAGCTGCTTGGCTTTCGATACTCATCTGGGCCATGGTTAAAGCGCCTCCTCGACTCTCTCTAGACCCTAAACATACATCCTTGAGTGGCAGCGAGCTGAGCTGGAATTGGTTGGCAGCGCTGAATAGTGCTCTGGGAATTTACAGTACTCTGGCGGTGAACATACCTGATTTTACGGTGAATACCTTCCTCTATCAATTCCATTCCGTTTACTGAACTCATTCCAGCGTTACGCAAAAAATGAACGAGCGTGAGACTTATTCACTTGTAACTTCGATGCTGGTATTGAAAATATGCAACAGGCAATACGTTCAGATTTTCATCATCCCGACTATATTTACCTTCATCGGATTCATTGGGATTGCCGTGACCTCTGCTGGTGAAATCTTATATGGCGAGACTCTCTGGGACCCGACTAAAATCATCGACAAGTGGGATAACCGCGCCGCTGCTTTCTTCGCTTCGTTTTCCTTCGTGCTCGCTACGCTAGGGACGAATATTAGTGCAAACAGTCTAAGTGCTGCCAATGACATGACAGTCCTTTTCCCGAGGTACATTAATATTCGTAGAGGCCAGGCTATCTGTGCTATACTGGGAGGGTGGGCGCTATGTCCTTGGGAGATTTTGAGTAGCGCGCCTGGGTTCTTGAGCTTTATGAATGGATATACTGTGTTTTTAGGACCGTTCGCGGGGATGTGAGTGTTCTTGTTCTAACCTCGGTGATTGAGTTGTAGGACTGAGCGATTCCTTCTGCAGTATGGTCGCTGATGTGAGAAGGGGTTTCATTTTCCTTATCTTCACGCCCACAGCGCTGACTTACATCTCAATTCACTCGACAGTACTGGTTAGTGCATAAGTGCAAGGTTGACGTGTCGGCTATGTATGACCCTAATGGCCGTTACCGCTATTGGAACGGAATCGTAAGTCATTTGTTCTATCTCCGTGGATGAGCTAAAACTGACTTGGATGGGCGTGTGTGTGTTGTGGGGGACGGGGACCTATGTAGAATTGGCGTGCAGCTGTAGCCTTGCTGTTTTCGGTGTTTCCTGGCTTTCCTGGCCTCATTGCCAGTATCAACACGAACGTACAAGTGGGAAATGCGAACCATATCTTTGATATTGCGTGGTTGTATGGTGTAAGTGATTCAATTCATACCATCTCTTCACTCTGCTCTTGATTCCCCTTCTGTCGGTTACACGGAGCGAAACTAGTACTATTTTCCTATTCAATGGTCAATGATGCTGACAATTATCTGTCTACAGTTCTCCACAGCTGCGTTCATCCATTGGTCACTTTCGACGTTGTTCCCCCCCAAAGAGACGTTCGTGGATGTAGCGATTCTGGACCCAAGTGATGTTGAGAGAGAGAAGGATCTGTCGAGAGCTGAGTCGTTTGAATCTAAAAATGGGAGCGGGAATGGAACAGGGGAGAAGGAAGGTAGTGGTGATGTCTAGAATGTTATGATGACTCCATGCTCACCGAGTCTCGTGGATATGATTTACCGCATGGGCGGACTTTCGCGGGTCTTTCTGTTCCTTGAGCCTACAAGACTATAACCGCTGTATAGACGATTTAAATGGCCGGAAAATACACGTACTTATTACTCTAAGCAATCGTTGGACAGTGGAGACTTTAATTGAGTACTCCGATAACTCGTATCTGGACTACTCTACTCGATCTAATCTGACCGCAGTACTGAATGTCTCAGTCAAAAAGCACAGGGTAGCAGCGCCTATCTTCTGACCGACATTGGCGGGATGCCCCTTGTACGCAAATGCTAATACTTTTCTGTGCTAGCTTGTCCTCCTTAGCTCCTGAGAAGCTCAGAAGTTGATAAGTCGTAAGAACTGTTGGACAGTGTTGGACACACACACCGACCGGTTAGGCATTTCGTCTTCTCCGGATACTTACTCATCGTCCGAGTTGTTACTGTTGTAACGACCCCGTGATAGCCGAAGCGGAAGTAGGAGGTTCATTCGTGTTTTTAGGATCAAAAAACGGACAAATTTTTGTCAGGTTTTGTCTCCCAAGATCTCCTTATGTTGCTAAGTATATGACAATCACCCTAGTTTTCTCCCTTTGCTGAGAGTATAGGGCCACCATCAGTCACCCAATCTTGGCTTTAACTTATTATCAAACTCGTATGCCTTATCTGCAATAGTGGGCTCTGACGAGTATTATATATCGCTGTCATCTTGTGCAGTTGCTCTCCGACTCGAGTCATCCCTGCATTGACCCAAGAGTGCTCATTTACACGCGCAAGTGCATTGCAGTGCAGTCTTCGTTACTCCCTACCTCAAGTTCTTCGTTTGTCTGCCTTTCACGTCTTTCTGGATCTCTACATTACTATGGGCCTTCGAGAAATTGCGCATCGTTCGTACTGGGAGCTCGACGTGGAGCCCGGGAGTTTCGCGCAGGATAGTCGATGGAGCAATAAGGACATGGACCCTGTCCCGATGAGACTTCGTACTTGGTCTACTTGGAACTACGTCGCGTATTGGGTTTCGGATGCCGCAAATGTGGCTGCTTGGGAGTTGGCTAGTTCGATGTTGGCTATTGGGCTTTCGTGGTTAGTAGATTTTTTGTTTTTTTGTTTTTTTTTCCCTTGATCGCGGTCTGTGTGTTCGACTGTTCTGACAAAGCACGTTCCTCTCCCTCTGCTTTGCAACGTTCATTGATCCCGACTGTTCTGCTTCTTCGCTTGGAAAACTCGATTCGATGATGGCTTACTTTTTTTCCTTTGTCTCGTCATTGACCGGTGGCAAATTTTTTCTCTTCCGTCATGACATTCTACTTGCCCTGTGGGTTCCCTCGTCGATGGTTATCTCTTACGACCTCGTATGGTCGGTTCCCACATAGGCGGCAGGCTCTTCCAGCCATCGCCATTGGACATACCTTGATTTCTATCGTGATGGTGCTGAACGGGACCATTGGAGCGCGCCTCCACGTACCTTTCCCGGTGCTTATTCGTTCTAGCTTCGGATTTTGGTTCAGCTATTTCGCTGTTGTTAGCAGAATCGTGTTGTCAATGTTCTGGTTCGGTGTCCAGGTCAGTTTTCTTCTTTGACTCGTGCCTTTTCGTTAAGTGATGGTGGCGCTGATTCCCCGCTCTTCTGCTGTGCGTCGTTGTTATAACAGAGTTGGACCGGGTCAGAATGTATTTATCAGATGCTCAAGGCAATATGGCCTTCCACGACTAGAATTCATAATCGTTTGTCCGCGGGAGCACACGTTACTACCACTGGTAAGCAATTTTTATTTTTATTTTTATTTTTTGGGATGGAGAGAATACTTCCATGAGCTGGCTAGGCTGTTCTGTGCCTTTTCGCTCTCACGTTCCCTTCTCCGCGGGTCTATGGCTTATTATGTGAATTCTTTTAATATGCGGCAGACATGATGTGTTATTTCATCTTCTGGCTCATTCAACTTCCTTTCATGTTGTTGAGCCCCCAAAAAATCAGATATGTCTTCATGGCGAAGTCTTTCATTGTACCAGCTACTTGGCTGGCTATATTGATATGGTCTCTCGTCAAGGTACCTGTCTCTCAGTCGCTCAATCGGGAGCATACTACTTTGAGCGGGTCCGACCTCCATTGGGCGTATCTGAGCTCTATGAATAGTGCGCTGGGAGTTTGGTTAACTTTGGCGGTTAATATACCGGACTTCACAGTGGGTTTGTTCATTCTTACATGCTATACTGTGAGATAACATGTGTATACGTACAGCGTTACGCTAAAAATGAAAAGGCGTAAGTGCTAGCTTGAATTTTTAGGAAGACTTTGCTGATCAGCAAATTTTATGCTTACAGGCAGTACATCCAGCTAGCCATTATACCCCCAACATTTACCCTCATCGGGTTTGTCGGGCTAGCTGTAACATCTGCCGGGACTGTTCTCTACGGAGAAACGCTCTGGGATCCTCTCACCCTCATCGATCGTTGGGACAATCGAGCTGCAGCGTTCTTCGCTTCGGCTAGTTTTGTGCTAGCTACCCTGGGCACTAACATCTCTGCGAACAGTCTGAGCGCCGCAAATGATATGACCTCGTTATTTCCTCGTTATATCAATATAAGACGAGGTCAGGTGCTGTGTGCAGTGTTGGGCGGCTGGGCACTCGCGCCTTGGGAGGTACTGGCGAGTGGACAAAAGTTTTTGTCATTCATGTCAGGATATACAATATTTCTTGCGCCGTTCGCTGCTATGTGCGTGTTGGAATTGGTTCTTTTCCTTTTTGAATGAGATGTACTGACGGCTCTCTGTAGACTGGTCTCAGATGTCAGTCTGTGTTAGCTCGTCAATCAGTAAATGTTGATGATGCTTTGTAGTATTACCTTGTACACAAAGGTAAGGTTGATGTGCCATCCATGTATAGGCTGGATGGACGATATCGCTATTGGAGAGGCGTCGTAAGTCCTTCGTTGCTAGTCTCTACTAGATGGTCTAATTTTTATGGCAGAACTGGCGTGCGGTAGTGACGCTGCTTGTGTCTGTCACGCCTGCTATTCCTGGTCTTATTTCAAGCATACAGCCAAGTATTGATGTCGGCGGGGCACTTCGATTATTTGAGTGTGATTCCCTTTACGGGGTGAGTGGGCTATATCCGGAGTCTGCTGCATACCTGACCTGAGATGAATGAAACAGTTCTTTTCAGCGCTAGTAGTGTACTGGGCGCTTTCTACCCTTTTCCCGGCCAAAGAGACATTTGTGGAAGTTACGGTGTCCTCTGATGACTCTACTGTGGATAATGACACGATAGAAGTAGAGAAGAAGAGTATTGTAGAATCCTGCTGAAGTAGTAGATAAGATAAGTAGATTAGCGTAATATGTTACCCGATTTGAGAATTCAGGGCCGGCGGCTATGAAAATGTGAGGTGGGAACTGCCCGGGTCTCTCTTTGAATGACGAGCACGGTGCAGCTGGCAGCGAGTTGGGACGATATTTGACGATTCACGACTGATACGAGTCTTTTCTTCTTGAATGCCCTCCCAGGATGCAGACAATCTCAAGTCTCGTCCAAGGGCAAATACAACCACTGCTTTCACTTCTTTCTCTTCGGCCTGGCGAAAACCAAAGCAAGAGATATCCTCGCTTCCTTCAGGACCGCCACCTCAACAGCTTTCTGTAGAGGCTTTGATTACTGCTTTAACTCCTCCTGCTGTACCTAGTCTAAGTTATGCTCGCGCTCTCGCAAGTGCTCTCGCGACGTACTCGCCACTTCCACGTCTTTCTGCTCTGAATCCTATCCTAGACGCCTTCTGCTCTCAGGAGGCATCTCCATCGCTTCAGGCTGCGGGGTTCGACATACTATCTTCGTACTGGGAGAATGGCGAAGCAAAAAATCTGGGTGTAAGAGATCGGATGGCCTATCTTGCGCTCTTTGTGGGGTCTAATATTGCATGGAATACGGAGTTGTGGGAGCCTAGGTTCAAAGCTTTGCGAGCTTTCACAAAGTGGGGCACGGAGGTTGTGGGTATCGAAGTCCAGTTCTTGAATCTGCTCAAGTCGTGGATTGTCGGTGCTTTCGATGGATTGTTTGCTCTCGATGCCAACGAGCGTGCAGAAAGGGCAGAGAGGGAACGGAGCATCGACATTCTGTCTGGATTCCTTACTACTATTGTCGAACGACCAGAAGTCATTGCACGAATAACAGAGGAAGAATTCTCTGGTGTACTCCAATTCTATGCGGACATGGTCGATCGGTGCATTGAGGCACCTTCCAGTACGCCCCCTGTATCCGACCCCAGCAGTCCCAATATACGACCGACCTACACCCATCGCCGGCAGCAGTCTTCGGTATCGGTAACCTCTTTGCCTTCACCTGTAGTCATTACTCCTATTCTATCCCCTCAGCCTGCTGTGAAACAGCCAGCAGACATCGCCATCAATCTCTACCTCACCCATCTCACTGGACAGCTCAAATCTTTCTCTCCTACAACTTTGGATTCTATTCTCCCTCTTCTGTTCCGTGCCCTCGCCAGTTGCGCGTCTCCTTTACCACGACTCACTCTCATGGCGCGTAGCTACAAAAAGTCCTATTTTGAGGACAGAGTTTCGGAGACATTAAATTCCTTGTTTTCTGGTCCATACTCGACTACTTGCATGAATATTCTTAAGCGTCACCTCCACCCACCTTCCCTCCCGGAAGGTAGTTCCAATGCAAAGGGAAAGGGAGTCAGCAGTATAACACCAAAAACTATTCAGATAGGTATTCAGACCTCGTTCGGTGCCCATCGCAGCCTTCGGGAATACATACGAAGAGCCTTGTCCACCCGTTTGGCGCGAGCTTATATTTCTAATCAGTCGTCCGTCGGCTACTCGCACTCTGGGGCTCCTGGTCACTTGGAGATTGAACGTGATCTCATGGAGCGCGCTTGGCCCAAAGAAGACGCCATTGGGATGAATGGCTGGGACGCTGCCCGGTTCGGGAAGGTGTTACCTGGGAGTGTCAAGGCTTGGATTGAATTTTGCGACACAGACAATGACGATGGCCAGTGGATACGGGAGGGAAAAGAAAGGATTTTAGAGGAGGCAGCTGGTGTTTTGAAGGATGTCTTCCAGGAGTTGGATTCGAGAGAAGAGGAGGACGGAAAGTTGGATGAGGAAGAAGCAAGTGCTGTGGGGGAGACACTGTATCAGCTTTCCGGGTATATCCTGTCGCTCAAGTAAGTTCCTGCATCTTTATTCATTTTCGCTTTTCGAAGCATGCTTACGCCCTTGCTTTTTTCCCAAAGGAATGCAGATAGCACGCCGTGCATCATCCCACTTTCTCAATCTAACATAGCGTCTAACACATTCCTCCGCACGTTATGCTCTCTTCTCGGCCGAGATCATACTGTCACCCTCACTCCTTTGCTGTCCACGACTCTACTTCGGATCGCTGATCACCTCACGGATGTCGACACTGCCAGATTGCCCGCAGTCATGGCGGAGCAGCACGATTTATCGCCCACTTCTCCGGATTGGCTAGACAATTGGCAGCGGCTGTTTGCCAGCCCAATGTTAATGAGTAATCATAGACCGTTGACGCGGAGGGCAGCTATGCTTGCTCTTGAAAACGTGTATGAAAGCGTGAAGGACATGGAGGGATATCGACGGCCTCTAGCGGACTTGGCGTTTGAGTTTTGTAAAAGGATAGTGGTTGCAGAACGCGAGGGGCCCAACGGTGACACAGATCATTGTGACGCATTGTGGAGGCTTTTGGCTGACGAAGTTGTGCTAAGGATAGTAGACAGCAGGGAGTCGCTGGATGATACTGTCAATGGTATGATCGCGCATTTGATCGACAGTGCGTCTGATCCTGGCAGTGAAGAGGATGACGAGGTGGATACGGATTCTGTAACAGCTATCGAAACACTTCCTCCATCACCCCAGGCGGCATACACAGTTCCCTCCACCGCTGTGTCACCTATCAGAGCGCAGAGTGAATCTCATTCGAGAGATAAAGAGTCGAGGGATAAGGAATCAGGAATACCTTCTGTGATGTCTCTTCTATCCTCTATTGCTGGAGGTAACTCGTCGAGGTCGCAATCAATGCATCCGATTGTCAATGAAGAGGAGATACCTGAAAGCTCAAACAATGCATCGCCTGTACCTCCTGAACAGTCCTCTAATCCCCGCGTCGTACACGCTGTCTCGGCTCTAATATCAGTCTTTAGTCAATTATGTTTCACTCCCTATGCACTCGAGGCACGAAACCTTGCGCAAGCGTTCGAAGTTTACGACACTTTGACACGTTTATTAGTTGAAGCCCAATCGGTTCGCGTACGGTTGACTATCCTTCAGTTCTTCATGCGGCTGCGTGTGGACCGTGATCACAGGGTGTACTTTAGCGACGCGGGTTATGATGTTGACGGTCAGGTTAGTTCGCTTTCTGCCTTGATCAACCGCGTCTGGGATAGTTCAGAGGCTCAGAGGTCCGAACGTCGTGCTGCTGAGCCTTCTACTCTGGATGCGGTATCGGAGCTGCGTAGAGCTCGTGCTCGGATGCCACAAGAGCGGGATGGGCGAAGGGTTTCCCGTGGACGTGGTGGTGGGCCCTCTACTTCAACTACGAGCCGAAGTCGTTCAAGAACTGCTATGGCACGCACGCATCCTCCGCCTCCTCAACCCAAGGCTCGAAGTGCGATTTGGAGGATACCTGAGAGGTTACCGTTTACTGTTTGCTCCGTGGATACACCAAGTGAGGTTTTAGCCACGTATGACCCGAGTGGACCAGATGGAACCGTAGTGCTGCCCATATCGAAATATCTCACTGCTCTTTTAACAATCCTTGAGCAGGAGAAAAATTGGGAGATTTTGTCTTATGTACTGTGCCATCTGCCTGTTCAGCTTGCCAACAAGCACTTGTTCTGTGGGCCGAATTCAAGAGGGTTAATCTCGAAGGTTCTAACAGTGTTGTGTTACGGGATTCTCGAAGGTCAGTTGGCGAGAGGGATTGAGCGCTGGCCTCCTGGCCTGAAGGCTCGAGATGCGCATGGTCTTGCGTTTCACACGCTGTCGGTCCTGGTTAGCTATAAGAGATGCTTCGATATGCAGCAGCGGCACTCGCTGGTGGAAGTCTTCCTAGCTGGTCTCAACGGACAACCTGCGACGATTAAATGTTGTCTTCATGCTCTTTCAGTATCTGCATTTGAACTGGAGCCGTCCATGAAAAAGTATCTATCTAGTATACTGGAGAAACTGTCGCAGATCATGTCGAATCCAGATATGGCGGTGCATATTTTAGGTTTCCTTGCCATCATTGGTTCACATCCCCCACTGTACGCCAATTTCATCGAAGATGATTTCAAAATGGTGTTCGGAGTTGCTTTGCAATACTTGCAGCATCACAATCGTATAGGGAAATCCCCGACCAGCTCTTGGGCTTTATCGCAGCATGTTCGCATCCTGTCTTATCATCTGGTCTATACTTGGTTCTTAGCAGTCAAACTTCCTGATAGACCCCGGCATGTACGATACATCACCCGGCAGCTGCTGCTAGCCAACGAAGGCAACGACAGCATCGATGATCCCACAGAAGTGTGTTTCGACTGGCTAGCAAGATACACTTATGCCAGCGCCGACCCTCGTCCAGCCAACTCACTTCTCCAAGACATTGTCATGAATCCTAATAATCCTTCTACTTCTTCCGAAACGGCAACTAGCGAGAAGACATGGCTTTTGGGGAACTCAATGGTCACCATTCGGGCTCTCCGCAAACTGGGATGGATTGAAGTACTGTCAAGACGGCCGTCGGGGTATACAAAGTTCCTTGGCAGGTTGGAGAATGTTCCTATGGTAGGACCCGGTGATGTGGACCCAGATATATTCTCGCTGCCAGCCAGCATTTTGATGGACCGCAAACCACCATATATCCAAAGAGCGGATGAGGAAGATGGTGGACCGCCCAACTCAGTAAGTTTGCCCTTTCCTCTTTGGAATGCGTCAACTAATTTCTCTCTGCTTTAGGAGGAGCACGACCTTGTGGCTGATTTGGTGCCAGTCAAAGAAGATGAGGAAGAGCAGCTCCCTCGTCCGGATCCTTTGACCGGATACGTCTGGAGTAGAACCGCACCATCTCAGAGGCGGAAGGATGTCGTCATTGATCCTGCATTCTTTGCTTTGCAGTTGTCGGCCTATCCTGATCGGCTTGGACCATCAAATGTACGAATGTTCGTTGATTCTGCTGTCCTTCCCAGATTCTTCAGTACTTTTGATCGGATACCGGTCATTGACACTCACAAGGTGGGTATCATGTATGTTGCGCCCGGACAGACGACCGAGACGGAGATCCTGCGTAACACTCATGGTTCACCTGCATACACACGGTTCTTAGAGGGTATCGGGCGGCTGATCAATCTCCGCGGGCAGATTGACGTTTATGCGGGTGGGCTGAATCCAGATGAAGACGGGGAGTATGCGTATGCGTGGTGGGACGACATAGGGCAGATTTTGTATCATACCGCTACGTTGATGCCGTCACATCCACACGATGAACAAAGCATGTTCAAGAAACGGCACATTGGGAACGACTTCGTTCGCATCATTTGGAACGATTCTGGAATGCCGTATCGGTTTGACACGCTGTCAACTCAGTTCCAGTTTGTGAATATCGTCATTGAGCCGCATTCCATTGGGCCAATCGCTGCGTTCTCTAATAATATCCACGAGAATGAGTATTTCAAGGTGACGGTGCAAAGGGCAGAGGGGATGATGGAGTTTGCACCTGTTGGGGAGTATAAGTTGGTCAGTGCGGAGAATTTGCCGTTGCTAGTAAGGCAGCTCAGTTTACTGAGCGATTGGTTTGCGTATGTGTTTTCGTTGACGGAGCGGGACACTGTGCGTATTGAGGTGCGGACGAACTGGCAAGCCCGGTTGGAGGCTATCAGGAGGTTTAGGAAGCAACAAATGAAGTCTGAGGGGGAGGATGAAAGAAGTCTGCAGCAGAATGGTGGAGAACGAGGTCAGAAGGATGGGATTTTAGCTCAAGAGATGTTCAGGGATTTCACTTCTGCGTTTTGATGCTTCTATCAGGAAGGAATGGTCACTCTTTTTGTTTCTTGTCATTTGTGTTTTGGCTTTTCTCTCTATATCCTGTATCTACGTAGGTATTCGACTTCACTGGGATGGACACTTAATGCCTGTGAACTACTCTTGTATTATTAATCTCCATTTGTGTCTGTCCATTCTATTGAACAAGTTCACTACTTATCGATGAATAGTATACCACATGCATGATTCTAAATATGAATGACATTGAATGTTTCTAACGGGATAGTAACGTACACATTGGAGGATAGATAAGAGTTTTAATGTATGATTCTAAAAATGATGTCTATGGCACGTCTATGAAGTTGCTGAGAACCGATGTTGAACAGAGATAGGGTGCCCAGAGTCGCAATAATAGAACGTACTAGATCCAACCTAATGCTTTCTTCTCAATCTTCGAATCTCATCACCCATCTCCAACGCCCTCCTGCCTTCCAACCACAGCATCGCTTCTTTATATGTCTTCGGAACTACGCTTCGAACGATTCGTTCTGAATCCCCGTTCTCTTCTTTCTGCCAGGTGAACCTGAACTCATTGGTGGTCTCTTCTGTGCCAGTCTTGATATCCACCACGTTGGCGGTGACACCGACGTGTTGATCAGATACATGATGTCAGTCGACTTGAAAATTAAAGGTGAAGAGATACGAGAAAAGATACTTGCTATAAGCTGGGATGACTCAGTTGAAGTGGTCGAATGAAGGACGTATGATGTCAGTCGAAGAATGGACCCGATTGGGACCGGTTGAGTAAAGGAAATTTTGTCAAGGGATAGGAATTTCACGCGGCCTTTGCAGAACATGCTGACGTTGGCAAAGCCGAGCTGTGTGAATCGAAGTTGGTGTATGAAAGAAAGATTCAACGCATCAGTCGGCAAGGATATGGGGGAGTGGAGGCCCATAGCTAACCTCGTATGCTAACCTCATGAGGTAGCCACCGAATATTTTCTGATGAACGCTGAATGCGATGTCAGCAAAGTTGGGGTGGGGGGATCGTTATGAGAGATAGACACACTTTCGTTCTTGAGGGAACATAAGCATGCATTTCTCTACCCTCGTATCGCCCATTGAGACTAGCTCTGTGTTGTCTGTCGCTTGGCGGATATTATCCTCTTGACCGTACTTGAGATAATATGAATGTAGCGCGGCAGCTTCGGTAGAGCTCGGCGGGACGCGGGACAAAGAGCGCTGGGCGAGTGATTGTCGTCTTTTCTTCATATCTTAAAGATAAAAATGCTTAGGTGACACAGTGAGTCAAGATGGACTATAGGTACCTTTGCCCATGGAGTAGAGAGCATGTTCTTCGGGGGTGGAAATGATAAGTGAGTTGATTTCCCGAGCGCCGTGGGTGTGAGCGTCTCTGCAAACCATAGAGAAACGGCCTGAGGGGCGGCAGTGAATAAGGGGCGAGCGGGCGAAATAGAAAGGATAGGGCCCTACCGAGTAGAATGGTTTCTTCTTCTTCACTTGAGCCGTTTGGAATCGTCTCCATTTTGACTACTACTTCCATGGAACTTCGACCGGTGTATATGACTTGCCCGCTTAGACGGAGATCTTGAGCAGGGTTCAGAGAGCCCAACATGTCTAGTCTTTGTATAGTGATGGATGTTCAAGATATCAACCTCGGGACATACGGATTTTTGAGCTTACCTCTCGACGGAAGCGGTGACGATATAGAAACCGGCCTCTTCGAACTTTCCTAGGCTTTCTACACCTGGTCCGAGAACGTGTTTGTATGATATGGACCCGGCGAGGGAATCCAGGTGCTCCATTAGCCTGACGAAAGTGTGAATCTTCAAAGGTGTGGACTCGGACGGCGAAGAGGGTACTCACTTTCCCGTCCGGATACCGCCAGACGCGTTCGTATATTCTTCTAGTAATTTAGGATCCGAGCCGAAAGGAAGAGTGAATTCTGTATACGAGTCGTGCATGTTCCGAGGAGGGAGCGGGTGGGACTYGGTAGGCGTATGGTCTACTTGGACTTTGTCTTTGCTAGTTTGCATCCTCAGACGTGCTTCATACCACATGGTGGGAGTTCGCATGGGCATGATTCTGTATGTTTTCATGAAAACTGGTTTATTCAGTTGGATGTAAGGAATGCACTTACGAATGATATTCAGGATTTGACCTTTGTTCTAGAAATTTGTGAGTGTCTTAATACGATTGATGAACATTATCGCGAGCTTACTGACGACCTTGAGCAGTCCATCTAATGTGGTGACATCCTGTGCCTCCTCGGCTACCGAGAGAGATGCAATTTCAGGCTGCAAGGGTGCATTTCGTATACGTGCACTGGCGGTGAAAGACCTTGAAGATAAAAGGCCTCTACGAACTGTATATCTGCAGAAATTGAACATGCGAGCTGAGAGAGAAAGAGAGAAAGAGCGGAGACTGCCGGGCCCGTGCGCGACGCGTCCGACCGGGATTCGCGTTTCGTTCCTGTCCCTTTACGTAGTACATAAAGAACCGGGAAGCTGACCAGAAGCTAACTTTCTCTTTGTCCTTCATCATGCGCATCCAGCGCCAGCCTTCTCCTGGTCCCTCTTGGACGACTCTTCCAGGTGAATACATTGTTTTCATGTCAGTTTTCGACGTATGTCATCCATCAACTTACTAGTAACGCACTCATCATCGCCAATGTTGTGGGGAGATTCGGATGACGAGGAGCAACTTCTTTCGTCTTCCCAATCTTCTCCCAACAAGGAGTCTGAAAAGAAGCGTAAAGCATTGAGTTCATTTTCTACAGACAGATCGCCAACTCGAGCTCGAGTGGCAGTGAAAGAAAGCACTGGTATCATCTTCCTGTTTCTTATCTATTCGCATTTTATTTTTTCTTATCTTGTTCTACTCAGCACCTTCCGACGTCATCAACATCACATCTTCGTCTGATGAATCCTTTCCGAGTCCGCGTACACCGACCTCTCGAAGCAAACCACTTCAGGCTGGCACCCCATCGCCTTCTCAACGAGCAAGCAATGCTACCTCAGTCAAGTTAACTAAACTACATACGGGTAAAAACATTCGAAATGACCCTTCATCAGCCAGCCCTAGCATATCACATTGTGTCGAACAGGCTACCCCATCTAAAAAGAATCACAGAACATCATTGAATTTAGCTCAAGGTGAACCTCAAAGGCCGCCGACGACGCACGTCAATCATTCCGCTTCCAAAGATGTCCCTTATATTGACTTCACTAAAGTCACAAACAGTAGCCTTTCACGGAGCTCTAGTCGTAAGAGAGTTAGGCAGCATTCTAATGCCAACTCTGCCCCGCAAAGCCCATGCGTCCGCTCCACATCTAATGCAGAATCTACCAAGCATCCCTCTCCGCTTTCAAAGCCACGCACAGTGGCTCCGTCTGTTTCTTATCCATCTACATCAAAGACACCATCTTCATTCAGACTCTCCGGCACCGCTGATACCACAACCCCATCATCGATCAAGCAAAGCGCTGACACGTGCCGTCCGACGAAGAAGTCAAAGACACTTATCGACACACCAGGGCCTACTCCTCCAAATGCATTGTCGATTCTATATCCTTTTCCATCTGCGAAATCTGCCGATGTCGAGTGTATAGAACCGCCGGGGAAGCGTGCGCTATCTAAGGACAACGTGAGCCCCGTGTGCTCACGGTACCCTAGCCCTGCGAAGACGCTTCCTTCCCGTTCACCAGTGGTTGAAAAAGCCGAGCTACTGTCTCCCGTGGAAAGGGCGACGGTCTCGATGAATTCTGGTGAAGGTAAATCGATATCGATGCGGGAAGGGTCGTGTGTGGGTGCACTTCCGCAGAAGGTCGACAATTCTTCGGGTGCTGTTGTTGAAAAGTCGCGAGCACAGTCTGCTCCTGAAAACTTGTCGAGAAAATGCAGGAGTGGAGGTGTGCGCAGGCCTTCGCTCACAGATATGATATTCGCTCGTTCGTGTGCGTGGGTTGGGCATGATCTCACTCCATATCGAGGAACTACTAGCGCTAGTCCGACTCTCGTCGAGACGCCTTCACCTTCGTTGTCATCACCTCCGTTCATGCCAACACAACCGCCGAAAGCAAACACAGGACCTGTTAATGCTCATCTACCGACTCCTGTCTCTCCGGTTATACCAAGTGCTGTTCCTAAAGGCTGGGAAATCACGAACGAGCAGATTGAAAATATGAAGGAGGTGATTCGTCAAGCGTTGGCAGAGCCACAGGAAGAACTTGGATATAGTTCTGGGAGTGAGCTCGAGCTGCAGTATCCGTCGGGGCCGGACTCAGACTGAGGAGTGGGTAGGAAGGGGTAGGATCTTTTATTTTAGATGATCGGTTGTAACTGTATTTTTCTTGCTTTCGTGCTCGGTTTTGCTCATTTATCTGCACTATCTATTCTATCGCTATCATTACTCGGAGCTGTTTTTGATTTCGCTAACGACCTCTCTTTATACTTACGACGTGTAATACTCAACTTGATACCATGCATATATTGTAATTGTAGATTCATGATTTGACTGTAGATAATTTGTAGCACTTGTAGCTTTTAAACTACCTATCAGCTTTTTAAATTTTGGTACTTACATTGCAAGTACTTAGGAGCGGACTCGGACCGCGGGAGGGGCGGAAACCGGAGGGAAATTGGAGAGTTTTTGTCACATCACGCTACGTCACGTCACTCTGAAATGCTTCAGGTTGCTCGCTCTCAACTTCGTCGAGCACATAGACAGCTGTGCGTCTTCCACAAAACTCGCGCTTTTGCGACGAAAGAGGCAGCTTCAACGCCAGCGTCTACTAAAAATGCCCAGGGTAATTCTCAATTTCATCCTTGTCATATGCGTAGACTGAGCACACTTTTCCAGTGACACAACCAAAGTCGTCCTGTCAACCGGACACCATTATGCCTGGACTCAACTACTTGAAAGGCCAAGCGCCTGTTATGGCTCTCCCTGACGAGGAGTATCCGGAGTGGTTATGGACAGTTTTGAGTCCAAAGGTTATACCGGATGATGGGCCTGGAGGTAAGGCCGAGAGGGCTCAGAGGAGGAAGGAGAATAAGTCAAAGATTAAGGAGAGGAACTTCATGTTGACACAGTAGGCTGTGTGATGGTACTGGGGCTAGTTCAGGCGAGTCGGTTTGCGCACGTTTGACGCGTTTCTCATCGAGCTTCGTTATTAGATGGACTACATAGGCGTGTCGTTTAGACGCAGTCTCGGAGGTATCGGTCGAGGTTGATCTTGCTGCGTATCGTGAGAGTTGTGCTGTGCTGATCAGCAGATATGGGATATACAATAGATGTCGCTGTAGAAGCGTTTAATTTTCCCTTCGTTCTTCATCAGGATGCTCTGCTCGTCCTCTTTGGCAGCTTTTTCATCACGTTCTGATTCTGTTCGTCACCTGAGGATCTCCTTTTTGACCCCGACGGATACCAAGCTCACTTTCGGTGTTCACTATTCTCCCCCATTATCAAAGTTGATGTGCTCTCGAATACCAAAAGACCCCCGGTATATCAGTACTCGAACTCATACCGGTAATTATAATCGCCTCCTCCAAGTCTTCGGCTTTATAAGCTATTTCATTTGCGTGATGAGTATGTGCTAGGTTTCTATCTTAAGGTGAGTGATGTGCTATTTTCATTGTCATGAGCTGACTTCAAATAAGAGATGGAAGTGTCTGTTGTATGGAAGAAGTTTAATTAACACGAGCGCTGGAGATGTGTGTCGTAACTGCAACAGCACCGACATGCCCGGTCATGATACATGTCACTGCCTTCACGCAAAAAGCTGTCGGAGAAAGCCAGTCATGCCCAATAGCATCATTAGGCCTGTATAGTCAGGTCAGGGCCCAGGCATTAACAACTGGCGCCGAACATCGACGTATCTCGGTGCAACGAGTGTTTGGGACGATTATATCGTTCGCCGCGAGATTTTGTGCTTGCAAAGGCGGTATGAAATCAACATTGTTCGTTCACCAGGCTAGCCTACTACATGTGGCATACCTCCGATCAGTCAACAAGCGCAGAGCCAAATAAAATGGCGAATAAAATCTAATTGAGTACCACTATTATTATTCAATCTTTGATATGACAGCGAGAGTTCTTCACTGTTCGAACTCATCTCGACAGGTCTTCCCTTTGTGTTCAAATGCGCATATTTTGTAAGTATGCTCCCGCGTCGTTCTCAAGCGTGTAAACTTGTCGTCATGTTAAGCTGACAGTCGGGTAGATTCTTAACATTTTCACGATTACTGGTACCTCATCGTTCTTGGCAAGATGCACGGGATTCTGGCTGATTTTGGATGCACATTGCACATCAGCTGTATGATGGTCTCATTCGAAGGCATAGCCTCTTGTACTTGCATAGTCTATAGAATATTAAACTCTGCGGCTGACCATGATTAATCCCGCTTGTCGTTGCAATTTGTGTGCTCAGGGTCGCGCTCGCGAATAAACGTGTTCGAGGAAAATTACCTCATAGGAGCCAGGACCCTGACTTGAGCGCCAGTCCTTTCACTTGAAAGAAGAGAAAGAAGACTTCAAAAGAAAGCAGGAACGGGAACAGAGATGCTACTGTTTCCAAGGTGCTGGGAATTATACGTACATAACATCATTCATCACTGACACCCTTCTAAAGACTCAAAATGAAAGGAACCTTACCGTGCGAGGATAGCACTTTGTCCCCTTCTTCTTTCTCTTCTTTCTTCGAGTTCACGGCTGGTCGCCACCAGAGCTCGCAAGTCGTGCTGTTCGTCGGGCAGGGACCGTGTTTTGCTGCACTCTTTCCTTTCTTTTTTTGCTACGTTGTTTCCGTTCGTTTTCTATATACAGTCCTGTTGGTTCTACTATGGCGCTTAGTCCCATCACGCAGTTCAAGATCAAGCTCAGGCAGATAGTGAGATGCTCAATTTCCTATTTATTGTGCACGGATGTTTACTTAGAGTTTTCCTTTCGTTCAACAGCATACTCGTGTCACTCGGAACCGCTTAACGGCCGTTTTCTTTCTGTTCAGTGTTGTTTGTTGTTTCGCACAGGGTATCATTCAGTCCCTGCTGTTCTCTATAGACTCGGAGTATAGCACCTTCCTTACGGCAGTCACGAATGCGGGGGAGATTCCTCCTGAAAACCATACGAATCTATTGGGTGGCAGTGGCAACTTCCGTTTGGAGATGTGTAATTTCATTCCACATAATGACTGGAGTTGCAGTGATGTCTTCGTGTCTAGTCGAGACTCGGATGCGATTTCCTCGCAGTCGTTTGAATCAGTGAGTGCTGGTGTGTGCGTATCTTGAATGAGGGACTAACCTGACATGATAGGATTCTCAATTACGCGGTCAAATGGTTGGTCAAAATAGCCTGATTGAAGATCATTGCTCTGATATGTACCATGTTTCACCAGATCGAGCATAATCTTGCCCATGGCTTCTCCATTGTTTCCGAGCGCTCGACTCAAGACAATACAACGTCTGTGATACTGGAGTCAGGGAGCGGCAATGTCACACTAAGCCGCCAGTGTACCAGTATTCTGCTATACCCTGCGCAACAGTGAGTACTCATTCAGGCTCGATATGTTTGTTGGCCTGATCGTATCAACGCATTATTTAGTCTGATGAACTCACGACGAGAGGATTTGGCCTTCGTATTTCTTCAATTCTGGCTTTTGGTCATCTCAACTGTAGCAATGATGTATGATTCTGTGCCCCATATGTGAGCCTATGCCGTCGTCGTATCTTGCCGCAAGATCTTATGTGTTTTTAGCCTGACCGTTCTCTTTACTCGAGTATTGTTAACTGGGTGGTCAATTTATACCATGTGGCGCACGGAATATCAACAAGAGATCTTTCAGCAGTTGATTGAGGCTCCAGATACGCCGTGCTCAGCTGAGATGTTTGGGTTCTACTTCTCAACACGGATACCTTACCAGGTGATTTTTGTTTGCTCCTACATTTCCAAATCACCGTTAATGCTTCTCTTCTGTAGATTTGTGACTTGCTCCTCAACTGTTCAGCTCTTGGAATCGCTGGTTATCTATCTTGGGTCATCTTCAGGGTACGCGTCTGACTATCTGTCCTCACTAGCTTAAACCTAAAAAATGACTTCTGTAGGCATACAACACAGAAGCTTTCAAATGCGTCGGTGCTCCAGAAAAGATCACGAAGATGTACAAGGTAAGCTTTTGCTATGCACCTGCACAAATAAATGGCCTCATTTTTTGAAAGTACTTCCTTGCGCTTCAAGTTGTTTTACAACTGGAGGCATTTGTTTCACTTACTGCTGGAGGGCTATGGATTGACCAGCTATTCAACTCATATGTCAAATTCATTACGAATCACCTGCCAGTTTACGAGGCGTTCTTCATCATCTACACTGTTGTAAGTCGTGTGCAGCATTACTATGGTTGCAAAGTTGCTCATGCAATCTTTAGCTGCTTGCTCCTTGGATAGTCGTGGTACGTTTGACGGCTGTATAAGTAACGTATATGAAGTTGATAGTGTTCTCTTAGGGCTGGTATGGAATTCGTTTCGAGCATCGGATCGCCACGACCGCGTTCACTATCCTGGCCTTCCTCTTTGTGACCTTTTCTGCTCTGATGTTCTATTCGCAAGTGTACCGATGGTAAGCATTGAGTCTTTCTACACTACACCCGACATTTCATAAAACCAATTCCAACAGGACTTACTATGCGTGGCC
>RCHF01001002.1:0-56521 GCA_003987895.1 Neonothopanus nambi
GTCCTTGCCGCACAATAGGCACCACCAGCCCGGCGGCGCTGGGAAGGGGGAGATGTCCTTCAGCGGTGACGGGTCGTTTGTCGGTGGTGAAGACGACGTCGGGTTTACAGTCTACAAAGGGTACCCGTACTGTGAGGCGTGTCATGTGAGACTGAGGTTGCCAAAGTGTAAGAAGTGCAAGAGACCGATCAGAGATCATATGGAGGCCGTCGAAGCGCTTGGAGGAAAGTGGTGTTGGGAGTGTTTCTGCTGTGCGGTGAGTGTGAATATTGGTCGTTCCTATATCTGTAACTAATTTTACTTTGTTTTCTCTAGAGTTGCGAAAGGCCGTTTGAGGAACCGTCGTTCTTCGAGAGGGACAAGAAGCCGTATTGCGAGAGTTGTTTCAGTATTATGATTCGAAATGAACTCTAAGATGATTTTATGATCAATGGACTTTCTAGCTTTGTGTTTTCTAGTATCTGCTTTCGAATCGTCATGATGTAGATTGTAACATCTTCTCATACTTGCGTCTCGTATTCCATACTTGCAAGTTATGACTCGATCGTAATTCCTTGATTGATGTCTTGTTGCGAGTGTATACTTCCCACTACGTCGATCAAGATCCAATTGAATCCGAACCAATTGGAGGCACTGTAACCACTGCCTCTACATACGTAGTTTGGAAACACTCAGATGTAGTTCTCTGTACTCCACCTTAACACTACTTTGAACGACACTGTAACTTGCTATATGGCTTCCGCCAATTATATCGATTACGACTCCATTCTGGCTGCCTATGAGTCTGTCATCCAAAAACAGTGTAACTGGTGCGAATCTTTTGATCTTCTCTCTTCCACTTTTTTCTGTTTTCGTTCGTGAAAAGCTCATTTGAATCCATGGCTCTGCATTCAGGCTTTTGTTGAAATATGCTGATAATGTATGTAAGCTTTCAATCGTTAATATATGGTGCTGAACATTGATGGATGTAGTCCGACGACCTCTCGCTTAGCCTGCATGCCTCCGGTTCGCAAGGGCTTCCAGAATTGAAGCAGGCTTTGAGCAACAACCTCGACAAGGTGCACATCGCGTTCTTCCGTGAAGAGGCGTCGCAAGTGAGGACGAACCCGGGGTTTGCCTTGATCAACTTTATACCAGTGTCGGTGTCGGGGGTTAGGAGAGGTATAGTTGTCTATTTCGTTGCTATCTAATTCAACTCCTCTTATCGTACATGTGTCTAGCCCGGGCTTTGGTCCATTCGCGTCGCGTGGGAGCGTGTTTTACCAAGGTAAGTAGGTGCTTTATTGTTCGGTGGCTCATTATGTAGCTGAGTTATTGTTCCTTTCTCAGACTGAATACGCAACTTTGACTGTCGACCACCCATCTAATCTCACTCCCTCTGCTATACATCAAGCTGTTCTGAACCCGGACAGCGTTCACACTATTCAGATTGATCGTTCTATATCAACTCCTCCACCAGATACTAATACCAATACCAGTACCGAAATGCTGTCTCGAGATCGCCATCCTATTAGCCTGGAGCCCGTTAGGCGTTCCTTTTCGGAAATGCACGCCCCCTCATCCAAACTTGTATCCTCCGCCTCTCCGCCCAAGTCCAGCAGCATGTTCTCCGGTCTTCTACGACGCAAGAATAATCAATCGAAAAGAGGATCACTAACAGAGAGCGAAGAAGACGTGCCTCCTCCCATTCCCCCAAAGGACAAGGGCATATACACTGCCCAATCTCTTCATCAACAAAGACAACACTCAGCTCAAACGGCCGGTCCTAGCTCTTATACCCCTGTCATCAGATCTATATCCCAACCCCAACCTATACCCCAGAAAGAGCGCAGGAATAGCCTTTCAGAGTTTGCCGTCATCTCAAACTCATTTAGCTCGGACGAGGTCGTCGTGGAACGCCCTCCGCCTCAGTCCAAATCTCCGCCTCAGTCCCAGAACCGGTCTCTATCCCAGTCGCCGACGCAGGGCGGAAGAGCGTCGTTGTTCTCTGTGCCGCTGGATCGGAAATGGATTTCGGAGGTGGCATACATTCCAAGCCCCGAGGAGCGGGCTCGTAGGCGGGCGCTTGCTCAGCAACAAAGACAAAAGGAGGAGGAGGAGGCACTAAGAGAAGAGGCTGAGCGTCAAGCGAGGATCAAGTTGGAGAAGGAGGAGATGCTCCGGCGGGAAGAGGAAGAAGAAAAGAGGAGGAAGGTCTCATTGGAACAGGAGTTGAAGCAAATTGCTGCTGAGCGCCGGATGAGAGAGTTGAGAGAGAAAGAGGAAGAAGAGCGGATGAAACGGGAGATTGAAGAGAGGAAACAGGCAGAACGCGAGAGGCGGCTCGAAGAGCATAGGAAACTGGAACAATGGCGACAAGCGCAAGAGAAGGCGGCTCTTGAGAATGAGCGGAGAGAGGCTGAGGAACGGAAGAAATACGAACTGCAGAGGAAGAAGAAAGTACAAGAGATGGTGCAGCAAGTCAAACTGGAGGTGCGGTCAGGATCCTCGATCGCTGCATGGGGCACGCTGCAGACAGGAGATTCACTGGTTTGGAGGAGACGCTACTTCAAGTTGATTGGCTCAACGTTATTTGTATATCGAAGTCCAAACGTGTGTTCATACCACCATATCCGATGGTATACGTTGTCTGATTTCATGAAGCAGGATTTAAACCAAATACTGGAAGAAGTTGATTTACGTGGGAAGCTAGTGGGAACAAGGGAATGGAATGAGGGATTTGAAGAACTAAAGGCGATACCACACTCATTTGCTATTGAATTCAAAGATGGCCGGGAACCATGGGCTATGTTCGGTGACACTGAGGATGAAAAGGTACTTAAATTCAACAGTAATACAACTGCTTGAAGGCTGATCAAGAATTATAGATAAAGCTCCTTGGGATACTCCATTACGCAGCTGGGCTATGAGGTATACTATGTATGTTCTGTATGTACTGAGTAGTAGTAGGCATAAAGGATGATGAATTATGTGACGATGTGACATGAGTCACGGTCATCTCAACGTCCATCAGGCGAATGCCATGGCAGGGCTAGTGTCGCCCAAGCCAGTCTCGTATCTTCAGCAGAATGCTCAGTATAATCCGTATGCTCGTGCAGGGCTCTCTGCATACTCAGAAACTCCGCCTCTCTCTAGTGCACCCCTCGCCCATCCAGTTCCTCACCAACCTGTCGGTCAATTCATAACGAATGCCACTCTCGGAAATAACATTAATCTTCAAGAGGACAGCAAAATTTACCAATATGTTGTTGAACTCATGGACCCGAACACGAGGGAGACAGCACTTTTGGAGTTGAGCAAGAAGCGTGAGCAGTACGATGACCTTGCTCTCATTCTCTGGCACTCGTTCGGTTCGTCGGCGTACCTATCCTATTGTTCTTCTTTTGTTCTCATTTTTTGAATTCCAGGCATCATGCCCGCGCTATTGCAAGAAATTGTCTCTGTATATCCACTCTTGTCTCCTCCTAGCTTGACCGCAACAGTGTCAAACCGGGTGTGCAATGCACTCGCGCTCTTACAGTGTGTTGCGTCTCACACGGAGACTAGGCAGCTTTTTCTGAATGGTGTGTTGCCGCGTATTTTCCTTTCTTTACGTGCCGCTGACGTTATTTGCAGCTCACATTCCACTCTTTTTGTATCCGTTCTTGAATACAACTTCCAAAACCCGACCATTCGAATACTTGCGTCTTACTTCTTTGGGAGTTATTGGTGCACTTGTAAAAGTACGTCTCTAATGCTTACGCTAGCCTGACAGAATGTATTGATTGCGATGCAGCAAAACGACAACAACACTGTCATTCACTTTCTCTTATCGACGGAAATTATACCCCTCTGTCTTCGTATCATGGAGACAGGCTCGGAACTCTCAAAAACTGTAGCTATTTTTATTGTCCAGAAGATCTTGCTCGACGAAACCGGATTGACTTACATATGCCACACATATGAGCGCTTTTATGCTGTGGGCACCGTATTGAGCAACATGGTCACTCAGTTGGTGGAGTCACAAGCAGTCCGCCTGCTCAAGCACGTCGTCCGTTGCTATCTTCGACTGAGCGATAATCTCAGGTTTGCTTTTCCGTCATTCTTCGAACTTATATGAATCTCATAATGTTATTCGGTTACAGGGCTCGAGAAGCACTTCGTGCTTGCCTACCTGAGCCGCTTCGTGATCAGACCTTCAGTGCGCTACTCAAGGTACGTTTTTTCAAATCCGTCACACGACCCCGAGTTTACTCATCATGTCAACGTTATAAGGGCGACATGGTAACGAAACGATGTCTTACGACTCTACTGAATAATTTGAACGAACCTTGAACAATTGTATAAACCCAAAGTCTCGTCCTGACAATCTATTATCTTGCATTTGCTCTGATTTGCATCCCTTTTACCCCTCTTTCGTCTCTGTTCGGTAGAATTAAAGTGTACAAACTACTTAGTGTTGAATACTTGCGGTAGCTTATTTTATACGTACAAAAGCTGTATTACTGAGAATAAAATTGTGTTCAAAGTCTTATTGCAAAGTATGTATGCTCAGGAGTCGGGCTCAGAGCCAGGGCCTGAGGCCGACGCCCAGAGCGATCAAGGTAGATCACATGACCAACCCAGACAAAGTGGCGCGTTCATTAAGCAGCTCGGGTCCTTCATTCTAACCTTCCGCCCTCCCTCCAACTTCCATCGTCTACAATGAATCAGACAGCATGCTCTCAGTTTGAGGGGCGTCCAGTCTGCTTTAGCTCAAAGGATGTACCGTTCTATTACTCCCCTCAGCGCACATTAGTCGAAGGCATTTCGGACCCTATTCTCACTCTCGCTGCGCCGATATTGGCCTACTGGGCGTCTTCTTTGTTTTTCCACTATCTCGACGTCAGCGGGTGGAAATGGCTTGAACAGTATCGCATCCACGATTCTGCAGAAGTTAAAGCAAAAAATCTGGTCACCCGAACCCAGGTCGTCTGGGCTGTGATCTTCCAGCAGGTCGTACAAACCTTGTTGGGTCTGTTTTGGCTGACGGAGAAGAATACTGTCAGTCCCGTCTTGGAACTGCAGAAGACAGCTATAAGGATCGAGCCCTTTATGGAGTCATTACTTGGAAGGGAACAGGGTGCAAACATGTTGCATGATGCAGCCTATTTCGTGTACTGGTGGGCAATTCCATCTGCCCAGCTCCTTATGGCTATGTACGTGTCGAGATCATTCCTCCTTTTAAGCTATTCTCATCAAAGGGCTTATTACTACAGGTTCATTATCGATACATGGCAATACTTCTTGCATCGATTCATGCACGTTGACAAATGGTTTTATAAACACTTCCACTCTTGGCATCATCGTCTTTACGTTCCGTACGCATTTGGGGCGCTCTATAACCATCCTGTCGAGGGTTTCGTTCTAGACTCTCTGGGTGCTGCGTTAGCGGAGTACTTGACCGGTATGACCTCGCGCCAGGCTCTCGTTCTCTTTGTTGTTTCTACTTTGAAGACTGTGGATGATCATTGTGGCTATAAGCTTCCTTTCGATCCTCTACAGCTGATGAGTGGAAACAATGCGGCGTATCACGACATCCACCATCAGGTATGGAGCACTATTCGTTTTGCCCTTTTGCACTTTGACGTTGAATCGGGTTTTCCTCCCCCCTCCTTTCTTCCAGGTCATCGGTATAAAGTCCAACTTTGCTCAGCCTTTCTTCATACACTGGGACGTATTGCTGGGTACACGTATGACAAGGGAAGAGATGGAGCGTCGGAGACAAAAACAAAAAGAGAAATCCCTTTAGAGCATTTATTTTTACTTATGGCCTGCCGCAGTTTTGCGGAAAATCCCCCACTCTTTTACTACTTTGCTTTCTTGGTTGATAACATTATTATATTAGCGATGTAATTATAGTATCTGTGACCTTGGTGGATACTTACTATTAAGTGTTTGCCCTCCCCGCCGCCGTCCTAGTCTAAGTATAGGCAGTCCGACACTGTTTGTCCTTGCTTACATCTATTCTCACTGCTTGTTCTCTCCGACTTCCATGATCCTCCGAGCTGCAAGACGGGCTCGTCCCTGCTTCAACGCCGACACCTACACACGTTCATTCTCATCTTCCAACTCTTGTCTCGATTTTCATTTCGACACCCATCAATTCGTCCAGCGGCTGGAACGTGAGGGCCTAAATCGGGCTCAAGCTGAGGGTATTATGTCTGCGATGGCCGAAGTCATTGACGAGAGTATTAGAAACATGACGAGCAATATGGTTACCAAAGCGGAACAAGAAAAGGTTGGTGTTCTCCTGGCCCCAACATCAACGTCTACTTGCTCGCTGACGTGTAGTCTGTCATTGGTAGCATCACTATACCCAGCAAGTAGATTTCGCGCAAATGAAGTCCGAGTTACAGCTTATGGAGAAGAACGACCTCGCGATGATCAAGGCGGAGAACGAGCGGCTCATGAACGACATCGAAAAGCTCAAGCAACGACTTCGGGAGGAGATCTCACGAACGCAAGCTGGTGTACGTCTGGATTTGAATTTGGAGAAGGGGCGGTATCGTGATGAGAGTAATTCGAAGGAGATGAAGATGAAAGAAGTGGAATACAAGATTGAACAGGAGATTGCTGGGCTGAGAACGGCTATACAAGCTTCAAAGGTATGTTATAGGCAGATAATTTTGTTTTTTTTCTCCTGACATGTCTTCTCAGGCCACGACTCTACAATATCTTGTGGGAATTGGTATGTTGCTTCGATGTATTCGGATTGTGTTGACTGTCTGACCATTCTTTGCTCTTGTGCATAGTGACTGGTGGCGCGGCTTTACTAATGGCGTACATGCGTTTCCGCGCTTGACTACGGTTCTTCGTTCTTCGAGATAATTTGTATATCAACCACCGGTACTGTACACCACATACCCACATGTACACATACAACTATTATACTTACGTTCATGTAATAATTACCATGCGGGGGGAGGACCCAGAGAAGTCATACTAAACTGAATGCTGGCCGAATGCGCGACATATGTATCCTTGACCAACTTTGCAACATCCTGAAGAATGATCAGAGAACGCAACGCAAGTTACCGAGAGAAACCTCTCACCGTTAAAAGATCAGTACAGTGGCCTCTATCCATTGGTCCTGCTCGCCGACCATCAAGCTCCACGATATGTGGTACACCATTGACCCTAGCTTCGACGAAGCAAGTGAAGTGAAGATCAGTGTCTAGATCGGTCGGTACAGCAGACTGCCCAGTAGAAGCCGATTCCGCGTGTATTTCGGCGAATAATGGGGTGGTTTCCAGGAATATAGCGCGTTCTTCGGGAGTTTTGTCTGTTTAAACGGACGGTTAAGTTGGTTGGATTTCGCCGAACCGATCGATAAAGAAGAGAAAGATATTGAATGGCATACCTTGGCAAGCCTCCACGAACCGAGCGAGGGGACTGTCGGGTTTGAATGCGGCACCGGTCTGTGTACGACGGTTACGGGTGGACGGGTTAGCATTAAGAATCTATCTGGTTTAATAGTGGCGGTCAGGGGTCGGGGTGTCGAGACGATGATCTGTTTGCGATCGACTCAACAGCAGCACTATAACCGTATGGGTCTGTACAGCTTCATGGAATAGAGGCGCTTCGGAAATTTCCTGGCCGCCACAAAATGAATGAATGACGTGGAAGCGCAGACATACATTAGCTAGAGCATGTAAAAGACCGATCGTTCCACAGGCATTGGAAATCTATTATTATTCAGCTGGAAGACCCTAGGTAATGGTATGAAACTAACTGTTTGCTTGATCCACATTACCGAAGTCGAGAGCGATTCATCGGGAGCTGCTTTGATCTTTTCATCTTCCTCTCGTCTTTTTGCTTCGAGATTTTCAGATATAGGGAACAAGAGGAGGACAGCCTTGACTGGACGAGGAACCATAGCGAGAAGCTTGATTTACAGCATGGTTCAGTCAATGATACCGTCAAGATCAAACGCGACACATCGAACCTCGTTGTCAAAGCCATAAATGTCACTGAATTGTGATTGAGAAGATACAAGACCTGCTTTATTGGCCCACTGTCAAACCGAACAAGGGATAAGGCTGAGGATGGGGTCTGATATGAGAAAGGGATGACACACCGAGTTGAGGACCTTTTGAATGTATCAGAAAGCTGATAGAGATTCATGGGGATCTCAAGCGCACCTCTGGATTGCTTTCAAGTGGGATCCAACGAGAGGCTGACATGATGGTATGAAGTAGAGTTTAAAATCACGAGACCGTTCCCCTCGTCGCCATGAAAGACGTGTACCCACGTTCTAGGACCTCTCAAGCGACGCCGACCGAGAGACGGGTACGACAACAGCTATGCGCAGAATCATGCCACGAAGAAGAGGGAGCTGATGCTGTAGGTTGCTCTCGAAGCGTCGTCTTTCTGATATATGACTGTCGTACTCAAGCTACGTCACTACAGAGATACTCTTTCTAGGCCAATCCAGATTCCGACTCTTCCCGTTCAACTCATTGGGATACTCACAGGCCTCGAGCACAAGGCACTTGGGCGGGAAACATCTAGTCAGGTCTTTCAGAGTCTTCTCTTTCGCATAGCACTCGGAAATATCACCGCTAGGTGCACAATGGTTGGTAGTCCTATCACCGTTCTTCATGATTAGCGATTCTGTCTATTTTCTTTCGCAGCAAAAAGATGGATACATATGTATTCTCATATGGATTTTGCGTCATTTTCTCCGCGGACCCGTTCATTGTCTGTTGGCGAAGAGATCAGAATGAGCCATATGTATTCACCTCTGGCGGTATGGCCTCGCCCCACCTTGTTGACTGACGCAAATCTAGAAGTCGGCGGTGTATCACTCGCATCACAGAGAAGAAAGACAAGCGAATCCGGCGGTACTCAGATGCATTGTTTGCATATGGACGGACATCTACGTCCGTCGTCTCCCTCGTACTCGCCTTTACGTACACCCTGCAAATCCGCCACCGTGACAAGAAAAAAAAAAGTGTGACAGAGGGAGTGTCACAATCAGTGTGACAATAATAATTCTCACGGAAGTTCCTGGAGGAAAGATCAGTAAATGAGATCTCGAATCTGAGATCTGTAATTTCCCTATTCAGGTGAGTACGATATAGTTATATAAATCCCTTACTCCCTCTCTCTCGACATCTCTCCCCCAAAGCTATGGACGTCGACTGGTGCCTCACTTGCGCTAAACACCTTGTATGTTCTCAAATACTCTTTGTTATCATAACTGACGTTCTCTACAGGATATGCCTGGTCCTTACTGTTCACCAGCTTGCGCCTTCATTGTGCCACCATCACTGTCGGAATCCGACGACGACGACTCTATCTATCATCCCATTCACGACACGACAGGCGGTAACAGAATCGCCGCTTGGATTGCCGGCGTACCCTTGGGCGCACCTCCAGAGTCTCCAGAGTCCTCAACAGCACACCGACCACCACCGAGACTCGTTCCAGAACGACGTCCTATCCCTCCTTCTCTATCCATGTCCAAACCTGTTCGCCCGACTTGCACATCTCTACCCCATCATTCTCCTCAGCAGCAGCTCTCTGTCTACTCAGACATGCTAGCATCATCAGCTACAGACTCTTCTGTCGCTACCCCACCCATTGTCACACATTCACACAAACCTTCCGTTTTCTCTACTCTCGCATCGCAAGTACGCTCTCTCGTCGTGCCCCCGAAGCGACATCATCACGATCTCACGTCTTCCCTTCACTTCCGTTCTTCCTCATTCTCATCTCAAGATTCGTTTCAAGCCGACGACGACGACGTCTCTGACGATCTCTGGTGGATGACCGAATCTCCTACTCTCAAAAAGAGTTCGGCTCAGAGTATCACCAAAGCCAAGGACGAGTCTACGGCTCACAATTACTTCCAACCGAAACACCTACCCATTCCTCCATCACATTCTTCCCAACGCTCAGAAGAGCCTTATCAATCTGCTTATAGACATCGCGGCAGGAAGCTTTCACGGCCCATTTCGTAACTCTTCCATCTAGACGGGCTTGCTCTAAAAAAATCTCTCAATGGACAACTTCCCTTCCCTCCTCCCACACATACCCCACTTCTCATACCCACTATCTCCAAAATTAACCAACCCCCTGCCTCACTTGTACCACTCACGCACTATCTTTTTTTTTGCATACGTTACGCACTGCTCGCCTCGCACATACTCATCGCTCTTTGTTTCTTTTTGCATCTACCATGTTATCATGCATTCATTCAACCCTTAGACGTCTCGGTTATCTCGCATTTCGATTTTTTTTCTCGATTCGATTATATTCGACCTGCCTGTACGTTATTGCACCGACTCCACACCCACCATCATCAAATTTGTACTAGTCTCCAATTATATGGAAGTTGACACCTATTACGCCTCTTTTTTTGACTTATCGGCGGAGCCGCGAGTGACAGATGATTGAAAGAAAAAGAAACTGAAAGAGCAAGTGTGGTATCCGCGTGTTCGCACTTTGGCTCTGTACTAAGTTAACGGCATCCATCGCAACATTTTTTTTTTCTTCTCACACGAATCTTCACCTAAGAAAGAGAATACAGTGAATCAGTTCGACACTCCACAATTAGCTATAGAGGGCCCTGAAAAAAAACAATTGTCTGCCCACTATAGTCTTGGAGTCTCGTACAATCTTGTCCTTGTCTAGATCTCAACGAGTAACGTTATAGATACTCGATACTCTCAAGACTCTCAAGACTGCGATCAAAAATTCAAATTGGCTTCAAGAATCAAGGTCTACTTTCTTTTTTTAAACAGTTTTCACCAAGTATCGCTCGTGACAACCCACGGGCATTAGAACAGAACAAACGAACCTTACAAGTCGTTATCATCCCATGCGCTCGGTGAACCCCCAACTGAATAGAATACATAGATTATAGGAGCACCAAGTCGGTGCCTGTTGAACGTTCTCCGTAGATATAGTTAGCTAGAGATAACGTGCAATATAATAACGCTTCCATCCAAGGGATCGATGAATGGACGAGTTCGTCGCGAAGCTGACAATTGGGGGGGCTAGACCCTAGGCCTTGGGTGTTGAATAGACTCGGTGAATGCGCCCCCGTCAACGGGGCTCGATCTTTTCTATTCGGAGTCAAAGAGCCCACCGACGTCTGGTTGTACATACATTTGAAGTGACTGAATACTTACCAAGATCCGCTTTTCACATCACACACACTCAAAAACCTGTTMCCCTTTAACACCCCCTCACCGGCACCCACTTCCCACCGCACCGCTCCGCGAACCCCCTGAGTGGCGGAACTTGCAAAAAAAAAAAAAAAGGACCTTGACTTGTTAATTTCTTCTGTCCCCGCCACCGTACTCACGTTCATTTCCCTGGCTTTTGATAATTGACGATCAGTTCTTTCAACAAATCTCTGGATCAGTGGGATGGCAAGGCTCCACAACAGCAACATGTAAGGCCCCCGTACCGACAGGATGGCGGGTGGTCTAAGCGGATCCTACTACTTTGTCGTTCTTCGCGAGCGGAAGTAAATGATAAATTGCTTCCTTCTCAAGACTTTCGGTCTTGGCCACTCGAATTGAACTCGCGCGACTCCCCGACAGTCGATTCATAATCCAAACTCCGACTCTCCGACTCGTTTCTTGAACCCTGCCAAGTTGGACGTTGTACATGTCGTCCTTGGCCCACAACAACTTCTCAGCAATGAGCATACCGCAGAAACCGTCCGACAAGCGTATAGGCGTACATTTCCGACTCCGACTCCTTCTTATTCAGTGTTTACTCGAGTCAGATATATCAGCGGGGTAATATACCCGATAGGCAGGGCCGACGACATGCAAGACTTATGCATCGTCGTTCTGCTCATTTCTTTTTCATTTCGCAAGGGGTAGCTGAAGCGCTGAAGCCTAGCTCGCAGGGCAAGGGGCCAGGGCATCGTAACATCCCGAAAATTCCACTCCGCGATACATAGTCGAATTGGAAAAACTCATGCAGGTGCCAGGGAGTCACGGAGTGTCTATCTATGTAGAGAAGCGAAGCTACATAGGACCCAGGGCGCGTGCACGGTGCAGCGCAACATCCCGAAAATTCCACTCCGCGATAGTCGACTTCAGACTCAGTTCTTCTTCCGCTCGCATCATGAGTCTCTCACTCAATTCAATCCTTTTCTTTTTTTTGCGATGGCGATGTAGCGATATAATAAGTCGGTGTACCCTTAAGGGCTTATCGTCTTACTCGATCGAAAACTCAATGAGTCGCTGCTTAACGTCTATGTATGACCCTGCACATGGCTGTTTCCTTCAGCAAATACCCATCGCGCAGGCCGTCGATGATCGCACAAACGGTCAAAGGATGTAAAACTCTTCTGAACCCTGGTATTGGATTTAGGTCAGAAGTTATGTTCACTTGAAGCTATGTTACCTTGGGGTAAGAACCTACTCCACACTTCGCGTACAAAACGCCCTCTTTTTTCATGTCTTATTGAATTCTTTCTATATTTTTTTTTCATTAATCTCGGACTCTGGGGTTCGTTAAATGCGCATCCTGGATAGATCCGCTCGTAACTCATCCACCGGGTGACGGGTCTCGCGATCGAAACAAATTCATATATGTTAAATCCGACAGGAAAACGCGCTGCTTCCTTGGATTCTTCATGTCAACCGCGTCCTATGCTGTTCAGCTGATGGGGCGGATGGCGCTCAGGAGGCCTTAGAGGGTGGTCACCAGCTGTCACCAGCTGCTCTACTCATTGATTGCGTTTGATTCATGAACCTAGCAGTGGAGAGATGTGTACCTCATGATAATGACAGTGGGAGAATTTTTTCTTTCCCTTTTATTTTTTTTGAATACTGATTCAGGTGACTCACAGACTCTCGTACACGAAAATCTTGATAGACGAGCAAGTAAACTCTTCTTCGTTAATCCTTTACTTACAGACTCTATTCGACAGCCTTCGACGAGGAAAGGTCTTAGCTAGTAAGTACTAGGAATGTAGCCAAACTCTCGGGCGTTCTACTCCCAATTCGGTGCTCACATGCTAATTAGCAAACGCTAGATGGCAGGCAGAGAATCCATAGGTTATCTCTGACTCATATCTGTTCATGTCATAGCTGGGAGATTTCCCTTTGGCGAATAAGGCAAGGATCACAGGACAAACTGCGGGTTTCTGCTTGGGGCCGTTCAGGTCAGCAAATACCAGAGATCACCTCCCAAAGTCAAAAAAAGAAGAAAGAAAACACCAATCTGGATCTTCTTGATGGTCGTCGCTCAATCAACGCCACAAAACTCTTGTCAACTTGAATGTATTGCTGTTCTCATGATATTTTCTCGTGGTTTGCGCTTACCGTTACGCCCAACGAGACCGTAAACGAGGTGCGGGTGCACTTAACACGGGTGCTAAGCTGTGTAAGGTATGCTGTTTAACTATTGGCTTATAAACTTCTAATCTATGTCGTTCAAGAATCAACTCTGTACAGTTTACTGATGGAAAGGATCCTGGTCCAAAAACGACTTGACAACAGCGGCCGAACACCGTGACTTTCCAACTCAGCGATTTTGCTCTACTTTTCGTGGAGGGAAGGCTGCGTAAGTAACAAAGTTACGAAGTTCCGATAGGTGGAACCTCGAACGAATGAGGGTTGAATTACTTCGATTAGTTACGCAAGAGGAGCAGTGAACTTGGGAACACATTTTATCTTGCTCCTTTCCTCGACGCTCAGTTAGATGGGAACCGAGAAAAAAAAACATGAGAAGACAGAGAATTCAAAGCCGCCAGACTGGGCAAAAGTCCTGTATATGCCCGCAAACGATGTTTTTCAACTGGTATGGTCCTAATTTGGGTCAAAGTGTCCATGTGTAGAACCTCAGGGAACCTCAGGCTGACTTTTAAAAAATTTCCTTGGTCACGGAGACTCACGGTCGCAGCTTATCGCACAAAAATACAACGAGTAACAGGTTCTTCTTCTTTCCTCCTTCCTTTGTAAGTAAATCTTCTGTCTGAGATTCAAATGTTGACTGATCAAGGGAACATATCTGCAGTCAGTTAGGTCATCATCCTCACGGATTTGTTGCTCATGCGGCGCAGCACTTGTCACTGCCAAAGCTTCTTGTAGCGTTCCGAGCTACACATAGCAGCACATAGCTAATGAAAGCCATACCGTGGCTGAACCTTTCTCAAGAACCAAGGGGTGGAAGGGGAAAGGAACTCCTTCTCCTAAGGCCTGGTCTCGACAAAGGAACACGGACGAGAAAAAATCAGCCTGAAGGCTTCGGCTTCTCCTGTCTTCGAGTTACATACAACTCACTAAAATTTATTCAGTCATGCCGTGAACCTATCCAAGGACGCGCCACTATCAACCCCTCCCATGAACCATCATGATTTCAAAGAAACACTACCGGTTATAGACGGTGAGCTACCAATAGAAGAAGCAGATCTTCACCGAACGAGGTTGGATTTGTATGTAACATCATGCCTGGTATGTCACGATACTCGGAAAAAAAGGAGAAAAAAAATTCAGAGATGCGATGCGCAGAAGACCAGAAGCTATGTATCCCTTGTATGACATCACTACCGTGGTCTCCAGCAATGTGTGTGCCGAGTGTGCACAAAGGCGTGTCGAGTTAACCAGCTGCGGACTTCAAGTTTCACGAAGAGTACCGTCTTTGGTATGAACATCCATGCCCCCCTTCCTGGATACAAGGACTAGCTGCACCATGAACGGGCGTTGAGAAGCACCCTTGCTTCCTTCAGGACACCTTGTATCGTCAGGTTCACTCCACGTCATAGGAACCGTATGTCATCTCACCACTCCCGCGCATGTGCGCAAAACATTTTCGCAGCACCTAACAATCTTCTAATCAGGGAGTGGCGTATGTGTATTCTTATGCTCTAATGCCACAATGACGATGATCTCCATCAGCATTTTCTGAAGTTCTCTCATTAGCGCATACGGAGTCTTTGCGCGATTACGGCCGAAGGAAGTATTCGTGTTACCTACTACGACCCTACCAGTACCAGTTGCTTCGAATTGTTATCTTCTATTTTAAGTGAGCTTTGCTTACACGCTCAGGCTCAACGACGTTCACGTCCCGTTTTGCGCACTGCGCGCTGTACGCTGCTGCAGTGCAGATTTTGTTTCAGATGAGGACTCTCAATTTTTGGATCTCGCTAAGAGAAGCGAGATAAATTAAAACGTCCGCCTTCAGGTCAAGTACTAAGTAGGGTCAAGTGTCCAGTTCGGAAGATAACGCCATAATGGTACCGACGCCCTCAACTATTTGCGCCATGCAAACGTTCGTCGTAGGTTGCTAATTGGTTTGCTTTATGCGAAGTTGTTAAGACAAAGATTGACTTCAGGAAAATTGAAATATACTTGTATGATTGAATTCTTCCGTCCTTCCACTTCCCATATGACAGACTCTCCGATACGCTGACTCGGAATAGGCGGCCGATATGTGTGACTGACGGGCCCGACTGTTTCGGCGCCGGTACGATGATGGTAATTTTGCTCATCTGTCAGCTTGCCGTACTGCGTGTCTGGAGAGGTCTGGCGTCTTTCTAGCGGGACCTTGGCGTCATGATGGGGGCTGCTGAAATGGTGACGTCGGAAAGCGCTCTCCGGGCACTTGCGGCTTCTTGCTTCAAGCCAGTCTAAAGTTGGTCTAAACTTTAAAGCTGACAACATATCATTGACATGAAAGAGACGAGACTAACCAAATGAGGGAGAAACAGGACAGGCGACAAGTTGCGACAGCTCCATTAAGACCCGGTCCCGCCAGATTCGAGCGGACGTCTCGACGCGAATCGAGAGACTCTGCATGAATCTCGTTTGAGGCGCTTCACACAGCAAATTCAATAGCATCCGTCATTGTCAAACGCATCGCCAACCCGTCGGGCTCGGAAGGATGTTTCGTGAAAGAGACTGACGAACTCTCTGGCCTACTACTTGGTCATTCATATCTTCAGGAAGCGATTAGCGCTGATGCACTGAAGGTCCGTAGTATGCAGAATATAAACTTCTAGCAGCTGACGAAGAACTGGATGCGATGATGCCACAATATGCAGAGCTTGAGCTTCTAGCAGCTGACGAGCAACTGCGTGATGGTGTCAGAATATGAGGTCAAAAGCGATGTCCGGCAATTTCGCGATTATCTTAAATTTGGCTAGTGCGGAGGAAAATATGTTGCGGAATCTTGAAGATCTGACGTGTCTTTTCGTATCAGTTCCTTACAACAGCTGAGCGCTGAGTATCCTCGATAGGGCGGGTCCCGACTTGACAGGAAATTACCACCTGTAGTAGAGAAACGCAACAACAACATCAGAGCTATCAGAGCCCACTTGATTCGCATCGAGATAATAATTACTTACACAGATCTCCACTATGTGAATGCCGTAGGTCATAAGCCCTGTCAAGCTGTGTGAGAGTACCTAAGCTTACTGAATTAATATTGAGTGCACCACTCATAAACCATATGATTTTATTTTGATTTTTTTCTCGGACCATGTTATGTACAGGGTGCAGGTTTGTGGAGACGTCTCGACAGGTTGAGAAATGCGTGAACAGTAGCTTGGCTCAAGTAGGTGTATAAGCCATTCGATGAATTGTGAGATCCTTTGGCGTGTGAGTTGCTGCTAAAGACATCGTCTCCTGCACTAATGAGAAGTTTCACAGTGCAACCAAAGATATCTGGAAAAATTTGTTATGTCGACAAATGGTACAACGAATAAACTACTTGCCACTGCAAGCTCGTAGCCTCGTACTGCTGGCAAGTCGTACGACACTCAACACGTCAAAGCTGGTCTCATGACATTCGGGAAAATACGGATCAGTCATACTTTCCCGCGGGAGTTGCAGGGATTCTGGGCCTCGTATTTTCACCCTCAAAGGCTCTGGCGGGCTAGCTATTACCCATCGATTACTGTACACTCAATTCATCCTGACTCAGCCCTCCAGTATGTACGGAGCGTTTGACCACTCAGCCTGCACATCTTGAACACATTAAAAGCAGCGTACATTCGCCCGAGTTTCTTCGTGAACTTTTGTGAATCGTTGTCTATCCTACTACGACCATGTCGCGCACTTTCAAGACTAGTTTAACTCAGCTTTTGGGCATGTCTTGTTCTCCCGCTCAAGTAGGCGTCCGTGTTTGACGGTGCTTCTGTCCTTAATTTCAGGAATACGTACCCCAATCGTTTGTCCGCCTATGGCTGGCGTGAGCGGAGGTACGTCTGCGATGCTTAGCCGTTTTCAAGTCGCAGGTACACATGATTTGAAAATACAGGCGCTCTGGCCGCTCGTGTAACCGCTGGCGGCGGATTTGGCTTCATATCGTGCGATGCCATGTCTGTATCCTGAGAGAACGGATCGTGATCGTGAATCCACTGATTCAGTGCAGGCTATGACTCTGTTAAGACACTAGAAGCTCATATACAACAAGCGCGCACGATCCTGAATGGTAGCGAGAACGATCCGCTTCCGATCGGTGTCGGTTTCTTTGCCTGGAGTCTGGAAAATGGTGATCTCGAAACCGCTCGACAGTTCATCGACGTGGCGTTGAAGAGCAACGTGCAAGCACTGTGGTTCTCGTTTGGCAATGAACTAAAGAAATGGGTTCACCTCGCTCGCGAACTTGATTCAAGCCGTAATAAAGATCATAAGACTGTCATCTTTGTTCAAGTTTCTTCCGTGGAAGACGCTGTCCTCGCCATTGAAGATTGGGGGGCAGATGTGGTTGTCGCCCAAGGTATAGAGTATTAAACCATGGTACTTGTACATGGTGGTTTATCGATTTACGTTAATAGGCATCGAATCGGGAGGGCATGGTAGTCAGTTAGCTGCGCCGCTCTTTACCTTGGTTTCCAGCATTTTGGCGCGAGTTCCCCAAGCTCGAACCCCAATTCTTGCAGCAGGAGGAATCGCCAACGGTGCACAAGTAGCTGCCTTGTTAACCCTTGGAGTATCGGGAGTAGTGCTCGGCACACGCTTCCTCCTGTCACCTGAAAGCCTCTACTCTGACGTTCAGCGAGAAGCATTGATCAAGGCAGAATATTCTTCCACCGTACGTACAATGGCATTCGACCAAGCTAGAGGCACTCTGGATTGGCCTCCGAATGTTGACGGAAGAGGGTTACGAAATGGTCTGTTGTTCTTGCAATTACTTCAGTACATGTATACCGGTACTGACATCTTGAGCTACTAAGATACCGTCAACGATTACGAGGCGGGACTTGACAATGATCTTTTGCAGGCGAAATTCAAGGAAGGGATAAAGAACGGTGATCCCAACCGAATTCTAGTGTGGGCCGGTACTGGAGTAGGCCTCATGGACGTAATTAAACCAGCTTCAGTGAGTGTCAAATTGTTACCCGTTCAATTTGTCTTCCGACTATTTCCGTAGGATGTTGTTCAAGAACTCCATAAAGAATGTGAAGCCGCTTTAAACGCTGCGGCTCGACTTCTGTAAGAGATGCGTGTATATACTACAACAAATGTTAGGTTACATGAAGTCTACAATTTCTTTTATTTCAGGTAACTTTCCTAGTGCACAATTTCTACGGTGAGATCTCCTTGGTTGATGGAATCGCCTATTCAGCAGTTATGTCAGGGCGTCGCGAAAACAAAGATAGAACGAGATAAAATATCAGACCTTCTTGTACTACAACGCGCTTGACATGACCAGACACGGGTGCAGTGACCGCAGACTCCATCTGTGACAATAATGTCAGTGGAAAAAAATCAAAACTCGGGCGAGATACAAACCTTCATTGCACTCAACACTGCACACAGGTGATAATCACTTGAGCAATCAAAGATAGAATCACATAACTTCACAGACTTACCACAAACGGGATCTCCTTTCTTGATCTCCTGACCTTCTTTCACTCTCACTTCCACAACAACACCAGACATAGGCGCGCCCACGGAGCCAGGGTCCGACGTAGCCTTCTCCCGCGAAACCGTCTCCACTGCAGAATTTTTGTCTTCGACAGACACTGCCCGAACCTGAATATCAGAACAAACTGTCAGATGCTATTTGAAATATCAGATTGGCATGCGAAAATCTTTTCACCTCTCCGTTGACTTCAAACCATACGTCGCGCTGGGCACGTCCTTCTACAACAGGCCCGACGGCCATAAGGCGGATGATCAAAGTCTTACCCTTTTCGATCGAAATATGCATCTCTTCGCCGACATCGGGACGACCAAGGAAATAACGAGTGGGTATCACGCTGCAGAGATAATCAATACAAGAATAGAGATTCTCCCGCGATTCGTACCTCAAATCGCCATATTTCTCAATGAAACCTTGATATTCTTCGAAAACCTATAACAACATGCAATTAAAAAACGATACATGTAATAATGCGTGGGGTTATCACCAACCTTAGGATACATCACATAGGAGGTCACATCTGCATCTGTGATGTGTTTTCCGAATTTGCTGCGCAGTTCCGCCTTGATCTTCTTAAAGTCTAATGGTTCCAAGCTTGCACCAGGTCTGCCGTCAATTCTAGGCTTGTTTCTAATGATATGGGAGCGCAATGGCTCTGGGAAACCTCCCACCGGTTGACCGAGGTAGCCTTGGAAGAACTCGACAACCGATGAAGGGAAGTCGAGATGTTCTGCGCGTGAAAGGACATCCTCCTTGGAGAACGAATTGGAAGTCATCCATTGCGCGAAATCCCCAACAACCTTGGACGATGGTGTGACCTGGGAGGAAAAGATCGTCAATAGAACTTCTTCATCGAAAGGGAAGCTCGTGGACCTTGATGATATTGCCACACTACGATCACAAACACATCAGAACATGAAGAAAATTTACATGCCTTATGGGACTCACTAGTTCGTTGGCTTCGATGTATTTCTGTTTGATGACTTAAAAATGACACTCTGTGAGTGATGGCATTCTTATCACAGAAAAAGGTAGAAAGTTACCAGTCCACTGTGTCCCTAGACCAAGCTGAGAAGCTTGGAACTAGATGCCGGAATGGCCGTCAATGACAAGCTTCATGGGACGAATAACATACACGCGTACCATGAGGTTGGTGTACTGCCCACCAGGCATCTCATGATCGAAGACACTCGAATCAGAAGCCCGAACGTTCGCTTCAAAACAGGAGTACAAGATGCGGACTTGACTCCAGTACAAGTTCAAAGCCTGAATATCTTCGTAGCGAATACCGGTACCAAGTGACGTTTGTTCCAACGCCATACAAACGGCACCCATCGACGGCTGCGAAGTCAAACCGGACATGCCTAAAATCGGACGTGTGAGGATCCATGAGGCGAAGAAGGTTTTCGTACTTACTATCAATAGCAACATCCACGACATCTGCACCTGCAGCAGCACAGGCAAGCATACTGGCAGCGGCAATACCCGCTGTGTCATGAGAGTGCACATGAATAGGCAGGTCAGGGTACTTTTTACGAAGGGTGCCAATGAGGCTAATTGTTTAAATAAAGTGAGTAGACTGGGAAAAGGGTGCAATTTGACACTCACAGCTTGGCAGCCTCGGGTTTTAGCAAACCGGCCATGTCTTTGATACCAAGGACGTGAATACCCTCCTGGACCAGCTGCTCAACAAAGTCAAGGTAGTACTGAAGGGTGTACTTGGTTTCTTTGGGGCTTGCGACATCGCCGCTATAGCATACGACAGCTTCGCAAACACCACCAGCTTTCTTGGCAGCATCAATGCCAAGTCGCATCTAGAAAAAAATCGTGAGTAGGTTCCGTATTGAAGCACTTCAAACTGTATTCACATTTTCTGTTACCGCAAATAATCAGTGGTGGTCACAGAGCATGGGAGGTTACCACTCACCAAAGTAGTTGAGCGAGTCAAATACTCGGAAAATATCAAGACCATTCTCAACGGCCTTCTTGGAGAAATCGTAAATGGCGTTATCTCTGTAATAATCGGGATCAGCTACATGGCGGATTGGACAAGTCCCCAACATACGGGTAGCTAGTGTATCCAACACCGTTGGCACCACGAACTAGAGCTTGGAAGGGGATGTTGGGAACAAGTTTACGCAGAGTGCGCTGTGGGTGAAATTGTCATCAACATGCAAACTTTCACTCTTGTCCAACCACTTACCAGCCTCTCCCAGGGATCTTCATACAAGAACCTCATCGCCACATCGAACGTAGCACCACCCCAACACTCCAAACTGTATGCATTGGCGAGCGCATAACTAGTTTCCTTTGCAATATTGACCATATCAATAGTTCGTAATCGCGTAGCAAGAAGAGACTGGTGAGCATCACGCCAGGTAGTGTCCATGATAAGGACACCAGGATACTCGCGGACGGCTTTGGCAAACGCCTCAGGACCTTTCTCAACGATGATATTTCTCCATCCGACTTCGCAGGGGAAAGAGGTGTCAAGAGGTGGTCCATTGGGATCGTCACGATTCTGGAACTTGGGAATAACAATCTCGTCTTTGAGGCCTGGCTCACCCTGAAGTCCCCATCAATCACAACGGAAGAGGCAAACGAATTGAAACACACCTGTTGGCCTTTGATGGAGCTGCCGTTGACAGCAAGGTCGCCGAGATATGCGAGCAACTTCTGGGCACGATTCTGGCTTTGTACAAGCTTGAAGAGGTCGGGGGTATCGTCAATGAACTATCATAACACGCACATGAGCGATCGGTTTTCAAAGAAAAGCGTGCTCCTACCGTAGTCCAAGTCTTACCGCCAATGAAAATGTCGTGCGTAAGAAGTCGGAACAAGAAGGGAATGTTGGTCTAACGGAGCGGGAATAAGGATCAACAATGCCATGTAAACTATGGGAATATCGACCTTGACACCACGGATACGGAACTCCACCAGAGCACGGAGCATCTTCCGGCGCGCAACTTCATAAGTGGTTCCGCTTACAGTACATTTTACGAGCAGACTGTCGTAGTGAGGCTGGGCGAGAGAACCGATGTCAGTCACGTAGCCAGCACAATGTAATGAACGATACACTCACTGTAATTTGGGCACCCGCAAACCCAGAAGACGCGTCAAGACGCACTCCGTTTCCACCGGCACTACGATAAACCTCGATTTTACCTGTATCAGGCTGGAAGCCCTGTGCGGCGTCCTCGGTTGTAATACGGCATTGAATCGCAAACCCGCGCTTCGTGATCGCCTCCTGAGTCAGGCCAAGCTGAGGAAGAGTTGCACCAGCAGCAATCTGGATTTGAGCTGCAACAATGTCGATACCAGTGATTTCCTCTGAAAGCCCACGGTGAGTGACGTCATCGGGCAGTTTCGGACAGGACGCGTCTCTTTACCTGTGATTGTGTGCTCGACTTGAATACGTGGGTTAATTTCAATGAAATAGTGGCGACCCATTTGGTCGACGAGGAACTCCGCAGTTCCGGCGTTCCTGTATCCAACACTCTTCGCCAGCTTGATAGCATCGGACAGAATGGCTTGCCTGACCTCTTCCGGAAGATGCGTAGCAGGAGCAACCTCGACAACCTTCTGATGTCTCCTTTGAACCGAGCAATCACGCTCGAAGAGATGGATGGTATTGCCTTGAGCATCAGCAAGAAGTTGCACCTCAATGTGACGAGGGCGCTCAAGGAATCGTTCGATGAAGACTGTTCCATCACCGAATGCGGCCTTGGCTTCACTGACAGCGCGTTCGAACGAAGTCTTAAAGTCTGACTGATCGCGTACAACACGCATTCCACGACCTCCACCTCCCATAGCAGCCTTGATAATAACTAAGACATTGTTATACGTTAGAGTTCGCGGTTGTATATACCAATAAATAGACTCACCAGGGAATCCATACTCTTTGATAAAAGACTCTCCGTCAGTGTAAGACTCGACAGGGCCGGGTGTCCCTGGAACGACAGGAACTCCGACCTTCATGGCTAAAGAAGGACATTAGCATGCCAAGCGTGACAACTGTCGAAAATAAATCGGTTTACCCAGTGTACGCGCCTTGGTCTTGTCGCCAAGACCGTCAATTACTTCGGGAGAGGGGCCGATGAAAGCAATACCAGCTTGCTCCACCTTCCTCGCGAACTCAGCGTTTTCAGACAAGAAACCGTATCTAGTGTGGGACCCCATTCAGACATCTGAGCACAAAGAAAAGTTTGAAGGAAAACTCACCCGGGATGGATCATGTCAACACCATGCTCCAAAGCAATCTTGATAATATCGTCCTGAGCAAGATATGCACCGACGGGGGTGAGGCCTTTGCCCACTTGGTACGCCTCATCCGCCTGTAACGTGATAAGACACGGAGTAAGTCAGGGTAACTTAAGTGGGGTTTGAACAAGCGGGGATGTAGTCGGGGTAGTGGAGTAGTGAGGCTGTAAGGTGGCCTTGAACACGGACCTTCTGACGATGAGCGGATAAACGATCCTCAAAGGAATATATCGCAACAGTGTGCATAGCAAGCTCATGAGCGGTTCTAAAGACACGAATAGCAATTTCCTGTATGAAGTTGGGATTAATTTTAGATGTTGATTTGAAGTAAAGCAAGTCCACGTACGCCTCGGTTAGCGACTAAAATCTTGGTCAAAGGACCGCTGTGGCCTGCAGCTTTCCTTCGCATCGTCTGGATAGAATGCACTGGCGTGCCGGGGGCACTAGGGGTGCCAGCAAACATTGGAGCGAGTCTTGGGGGGTGCAAAGAGGAGCTCATGGTGGTTCAGGTTGAAGCTGCAGAAAAGAAAGAGAAGGGTTTTGCCGGTCCGTCTTGGTATTTTTACGGTGGTAGCTACTAGCGGTTCTATGTCATTTCACCCGAGTCTATCTTCCTCCGATTACGTGCCTTCTATGGCGACTAACGGTGTTAGCGCGGGGCTATGTATGTATTTCTTATATTTTCAGAATATTTTACTGGATTAAAGACCGCTTTCCTCCTCCGCCAAGCACACTTTCTCAGTCTCTATCTTATCCGTAACCTCGTGATACAATCTACATCTCTAAAACTAAGGCTTCCGGTTCGATAGGGGTATAATACCATCATTTTGCATTCGACTTTCTGCCTTTTTCTGGTTGTTTTTCGCCACAGCGTACAACACTCCTGCAAAAAATCCCACACCGATAGCGGACACAGATCCGAAGGTGACCGGGTCACCGAAGAACAGCATACCTGATGCTGCTACTGGTAGCTTGTTGAGCGCGCCCACCATACTACGTGGCGGTGGATAGCAACCAACAGACATCAGTTTCAATAGTTCATAGAAAAGCAATCAATCGTACCTGTATGTGGTGCTGCTCGTCACCCGTACACACCAAGCGGTTGTGTAGGATATACCGACTGCGGCTGCTCCAGAGAATGCAATCGCCATCAATAAGAACGTTCGTGTTTCCTCAGGACTGATGATTGATGTAATCTGTGAATAGGCGAAGATCGGCGGGTGACAGGAAATGCTCACAAGTTGCGGTTTAAATTCTCAGTGCCCCAGTCCTCCAGTATGATAGAGAAGAGAGCAAGCACAGGTATCGAAAGAAGATTAGAGTAGAACATTGAATCCCAATCAGAGAATCCTGTAACTTTGATTCTTTTCCGCATAGTGAGTACCTAAAGTAGTAATGAATTGCAACGTCACTCTCGCACATGGTGGCAATGCAGGAGTTGCTACTCACGTATGCAGCACTTGTCAAGCAGTTAACCATCATCCAGAAGTATCCAATGTTTAGTTTATGCACCACATCCGTGACATTTTGTAGAGAACCCAGACTGACAGTCGTGCCAGAGGTAGGGAGGGAGTCGCTTAACGCATTTGATACGTCAGACCACGCAGCGATAACAGAGGACAAAACCTGGGGAAAAAAGTCGATAATGGATAATACTGGTGGTAATTGAATGAGAGACTAACCATGAAGATGAATGAGATGAATGTGAGCCCTGTGACTCTCCCGCCGAACCAAATGACTTCTCCATAAGCCTTTTCGGAAAAATGTAAGTGAGAGGAATGTTTGAGGAAGCGCCACTCACAATCAAGATAATCGTCAAATTCTTAAAAATGGTATACACCGGTATACTCAGAAATTGCTACAGAGAGAATCAGCAAGTTCTTGAAAATCCGGGGAATTGGCGCGTGGACTGACCAAACTTTTCGAGCCGGTGTAAATCACACAAACTAGCATGAAGCTTATGGGGAACCAGGTCTTGGCGTCTTGCCAATCAAAGCTCCTAAAAGATATAATACCCATCTTTTTGACAGTCGTGACACATGCTATACACACAGTAGACTGTATACACAGCAGCAAGAAGTTCATTGAAAAGTGTGCTCCCGAGACAACAAACTGAAGTCGAATGAGCGTCAAGGCTGACAGTTGATCAAACAGGAGATACACACCTTGTTTACGACTGTCATTAAGATAGAAGCAAGGCAGTAGCATACGATAGAAGGGACTAGAGAATGCCAACAGGGTGGTCAGTCCGAGATTCTCAAGAAGAGACAAGTAACGCACTAGCTTGTATTTGCACGGCTTGGTCTGGTGTAGAACCAGTTGCTATAGCCTTTCTCACCTCTGCAGCATCTCTGTCTCGTTCAGAGGATGGTTTGCTGGTGGAGGCCATGATAGTAGTGAGCGATAAAAGCTAGCTAGCAGCTTGCGGCACAATAAAGATGTACACGTTGCGTCGTGAAGATTAAAGAGAGATTCGTATAAACGGTGAGATGTAAGTAGTTGTGTGCCAAGTCACGAATAGTGAATAAAAAGCGAGGTAAGTATTCCGAAAAACCTTTGAAGACTGCAGCCAAGTGGAGAAGAGTGCCGCCTGTGGCGCTTATTTGTCACGTGTACTTCAAAGTTAGGTAATGGCACAGCCACTCCTACATGAATATTTTCCGAGACGGTCGTCGGTCACCGCACCTCCGGGCTGCTCGCGTCCAAGTCGTCGGAATGCTGCGTTTCACTCGTTGGCGGGTCCTCGTCTCTTGTTTCTTCCTCAGTTTTCTTTATTTTCTGCTTAGGTCTTCAAGACAAGATGAAGAATATTACTTGACGGATTCAAACAATTCAACTTACGATATTAAATCTGCGCCACCAATCAACGAATACTCCCTGACCGCTGTCTTTCCCGTAACGCCACGCTCTTTACCCGACCTACCTGAAATTTTAGCCCCGTTCATCCAACCCGCGGCGCCCAGAACCCTCCGTCAAATTCTTCTAGTGTCTTCCGATTCCCTAGCACCGCAAGTACGCTCATCCCTGTTCAAAATCATGTCAACTATTGAGTCTTCAAGACACGCCGAATGTTCCTTGCGCCATTGGCCAAATAGAGTCACTCAAGAGGAAGGCGTTCTACGCGCAGCTGCCAGTGCTTCTACGGAGTGGCTTCTACTTCTCGAAGAGCGAGGTTTGCAAGATTTTGACGACTCTACCAAAAACTTGCTTCTGAATCCTCCCTCTACTTCCCTGCCTCTCGGTCCCAGAGGTGTCATTAGTCTGCCTCACAATAGCTCTTGTGTACCTCCTTCCTCGGCGCTTCAACAGGCTACGTACCTCCTCCCTCCTTTTGTCACCCCGACGGCTCTATTGAAAAATGCTGCATACAATGCCAAGTCCTGGCGCGACCTTGGCGATGGTATCTCAAGATCCTATAGTAACATGCTCGGAGCGTTAGTCTTACCCTCTGTGGTTGATTCAAGACGGACGTGGTGCCCGAATCTTGAACATTCTACAAAACGTATCTTTGTTGAACTCATAGACCCGACTGTGATGAACTCGCGTCAGAAAGTACTCGCTGGTCACTCGTTTGCTGATCCAGAAGTCATTCATTTGGAGGATTCCCCAGTAAATTTCGCTGTTTTGTTCTCTGAGTTGGAAGACATACACCACTTCGCCCCCGTTGCGTGTCATATTCAACAAAGTGGCCACCCTTTACAGATCTTCCTCCATCAAGCAGAAAAATCCCATCTTTACCGGAAAGCCCAAGCTGTGGATCACTCTCTGTGCGAGCTGTCTTATACCCTTCTGTCTACAGACAAGTCTCTGGATACGTGGCTTCATGAAGAGGATGTCAAACCGGACGTCATCATTACTTTGAAGGAAATGCCAAACCTTTCTGATAGTTGTCTTAGCGCAACGGTTATTCGAATACCCCGAGAAGATCTCGCTTATTCCAGCTGGATGAGTTCTCTCACGTTTGATCAATGGCGAGGTGATTTCTTTTCTTATGCTCGCTAATTATGACGAACAAATCCTTGCAGATTGGAATGTCCCCAAGGTCACGTTGAGCGTCATCACGAAGGACAGACCCCAATCTCTTACTCGTCTTCTCAGATCAATCGAGAGTGGAAGATTTTATGGAGACAACGTCGACGTGCGGATCAATCTCGAGCAGTCTAGTGACTCCGCGACGATGGAAATCGCAAGAAACTGGCGCTGGAGTCACGGTTCTCTCTTTTTACATCACCGTATCATCCATGGAGGTTTGCTTCTTGCTGTCGTCGAATCATGGTATCCTCATTCCAATGATACCTATGGCTTGCTGCTAGAGGACGACGTAGAGCTCTCCCCTCTTTTCTACGCTTGGATCAAAATGGCCATACTTCGTTATAGGTGGGTCCCTAGGAAACAGACTCCTAAGCCGCTACTGATGAATGGAATCTCAGATATGGTAACGACAAGGGAAAGTACTCCCAGATGTTTGGTATCAGCCTTTATCAACCCAAGAACACCGAATTGCACCCGTCAGGTCGGCGGCCTTTCAACGCTGGAGAAATCTTCTTTTCGAATGGTCTCCATCCCTACACCCCCTATCTCTCTCAAGTTCCGTGTAGCTGGGGCGCAGTATACTTTCCTGAACACTGGAGGGAATTCCACGATTATCTCTCCATCCGCTTCTCTGAGAGTGCACTTGCACTTGACGAGACCATCGTCCCTGAAGTTCGATCAAACCAATGGACAAAATCATGGAAAAAATATTTCATCGAACTCGTTTACCTTCGAGGCTACGTGATGCTATACCCGAACTACCCCGATTTCGTCTCCCTTTCGACAAATCACCTAGAGGTCGGCTCGCACGTCAAGATTCGGTCAAAGGAGAAACGGGACGCGTTTTTTGTTCCTTTGATGAGGCTTGCTGTCGAACACTTGGAGACTGTTTCAAGCCGACAGGTGGATTTGCTAGACCTACCAAACAGATCTCTTCCTCATTGGGATTTACTTCCGACTCTCAATCTGACAGGAGCATTGGAATCACTGGATGGACTACCTGAGCAAGGGCTTCTTCGACGGGCGGAAATAACAGGATGCAAGGATCCGCCTCTTCCTTTCGACGCTCACAGTCTCCTCTGCTTAGATTTGACAAACTTGACGATGGGAGAGAGGAATACTGATATCACATAGTAACTACTAGCTATCATTTCGAGTAGTCTACGAAGCATTGTGCAGACCTGTATAAGTAATCATTCCAATTCAGGGAGCAAATCGATCCATTTGTACAATCAACATGCAAATCATCAAACCAAAATTCACAGTACCTAAGTACTCAGAGGAGAGCGAACGAGACATTCGATCTTCAATCCTTCACTCCTGAGTTGGGCTATGCGAGGATTAGATACAAGCGTATCGTATCCCGAGTCTTTAGGCACTGAAAAGCTTTCCAAGCGGGAAAGTCCTAGGCGCAAAGCCTCGAGGCTCGTCCTGTAGCGCGACTCGATCATGTCGATGAGTATATCATCGTCGCACTTGTTCTCACATATTAAGCCTAGGTACTTCAGTTTCGGAAGAAGAGGCAAGGAGTCACTAGCCGGGGAGTAATGAAATGCACGAACGACTTCGGCATCCACGCCGTCAGCCATCCCCAGTATCAGAGTTGTGACGGAAAGCGGAAGGCAAGATAGGAGATGAGTAATTTCAGAAGATTTGAAAGGAAGGTTTTGAAAATTGATTGAATGAAGAGCTAAAGGGCGGCGGCTCACAAAGTTCACGAGGCCGGTGAGGTCACCCTGGTTAATGCCTGTGGGGATTTGAAATTTTTGGAGTGAAGGCACGCATATGGCATCCAAGAACCGTGTCAACACTGGTACCATGTAATAAGTTGGGTGGGTTGTAATGATGGTTAACTCTTCGAGGGATAGAAGAGGGATTTGTGTGATTTGTGAATGTAATTTGGTGTTCAATGACCCTTTGATGAAGCAATATCGAAGATTTGGCATGAGAGTGAAGATCTCTAGGTAGACTGATGTACCGAAACTAGCGGCGTGTCTTGCTTCATCCCAGGAGAAGCGACGTATTTGAGACCAGGGAAGCTTGATGGAAATGTGAGCAATGTGGGCATCGCCTGTCAGAATCAGGTTCTGCAGAGCTGGCGCAGACTCGAACACATCTATCGAATCAGTGTCTCCGAGTTCTTTGCTGGGAACAATATCCATGTGAAGAGTTTGTAAGGACTCCAAGGACCCTCTGACTGACGATAATGCCTCCAGCCCCTCGGGAGACATAGTCACTCGTAATGCCTTCCATCGTGGAGATGTGGGGAGTAGAATGGCGAGGAATGGATGATCATGTGGTTCTGAATACGAAAATATATCGAGTGTGAGAGGACAATGCAGAGACCGCTGGATTTGGAACACCAGAAACAAGAACTGCGACGTAACACGGGCTACAGTGTTCCGATCCACGGGGACTAGCTTGATACATATTTGCGACCACAGAAGGGGAAACGACATAGCAGCACTCCTCCACAATCGGCAAACCTGCGACAATACTCGGGGTGTTTTCGTAGTATCGTAGAGCTTGCCACCGCACTGAAAAATCAAATTTGGATGGAGCCTAAGACTGACACCATCCTGAAAAATCAAATTTGGATGAAGACTGAGATTGACGGCAGTGCTTAACCAAAAGATATTGGTGAGGATCTCAACAGGTAGGCGACGCAAGGGATGAAGTATAGTCTTGTACTTCTCCAGATACTGCCCGATTTTATCACGTTCCTCAGATAACCGGGCGGTCCTGGCCTGCATTGTTTGCGCGTCTATAATTGCAAAGTATTTTTTCGCTTCCTCATACTGTCTGCGCGCGATATCCGCCACAGCCTGCACGGGTGGATCGTTAGAAAGCAAGAGCGCCTGGAATTCTCGATTCAACCCTGGATCAGGAATATCTGTCCTGAGGGCCACAATAGTGTGGTCGCTGTTGGGACATGCGTGTACTATGCTTGTGGGGCGCGTGTTAACTTGATCTACGTTAGACATAGACCCACGGTAAGTAGGGGTCGCGATGGAACGCAATAAACGACACGATAAATGTCCGTGTCAGTTCGTCGGCAACGCCACCAGCGGCCGACTCAATGAATTTCTGACTCGTAATTTATAAATTACTCAGAGAAAACGGCACAAAATTGATCTTACCTATGCTTTCTAGAGCCAAGAGTAATAGTCTTGAGCAGATGTGGACACGTCCTAACTGTGGTGCCACTGGCAGTGGTGGTTGAAAGAATGTGATAGAAATGAAGGAAGGAAGAAAGGTTTATTACGGCTTTGTCCCTAGACCGTTCCCAGGGGAGATCGCGCGACGCGGCATGCAGGCCATGATGCAAAAGCCGAGCTCATGGCTCTGGGACGTCGACCATGGCTTCGTCGAAGTTCCCGGGTGCTGTCTACTAATGACTAGTACGACACTGGTCTACCTTTAAATTATATAGGCGTACTTAAGGGGGACTCGTAAGCTGACCATATCATTGGGTATGTTTGTAGAACTTCGTGTGGATACCTTGCTGGCAGTGCAATCAATTATCTTTCCTAAGGAACTTGGCGGGGTCAATTCTGGTCGATTGTTCTGCACTGCTGCTAGATGAGGATGATCCCTCGTTCCCTCTGCTTAGATTTGACAAATTTGATGATGAGAAAGGGATCATAGTACTAGGGAGCAGAGCCATGATTTGTAGTACATGTATACTTAGTCAACATGTCAATCACCAAACTAAAATTCACATTATCCGAACATTCAAAGGAGGGAAAACAAAACCTTCGATCCCCAATCCTTCACTTCTAAGTTGGGCTATACGAGGATTGACCAGAAGCGTATTGTATCCCGGGAGGTTTTTAGGCACTAATAACCTTTCCAAGCGGGAAATTCCTAGGCGGAAAGCCTCGGGGCTCGTCCTGTAGCGCGACTCGATCATGTCGATGAGTATATCATCGCCACACTTGTTCTCGCATACCAAATCTAGGAGCCTCAGTTTCGGCAGAAGAGGCAAGGAGTTACTGGCTGGGGAGTAATGAAATGCTCGCACGACTTCGGCATCCACGCCGTCAGTCATCCCCAGTACCATAGATATGATGGAATGTGGAAGGCAAGATAAGAGATGGGTAATTTCAGAAGATTTGAAAGGAAGGTTTGAAAAATTGATTGAATGAAGGGCCAAGGGGCGGCGGCTGACAAAGTTCACGAGGCTGGTGAGGCCAGCCTGGTCAATACCTGAGGGGATTTGAAATTTTTGGAGTGAAGGCACAAGTATGGCATCCAAGAACCGTGTAATAAGCATTGGTTGCGAAAACGTTGACTGGGTCCTCATGATGATTAACTCTTCAAGGGATAGAAGAGGGATTTGTGAATGTAACTCGGCGGCAGATGGCGCACCTCTGATGAAGCAGTATCGAAGACTTGGCATGAGAGAGAGGATCTTTAGATCAATTGGTGCACTGTTACTAGCATTGATGTCTCCGTCCCAAGAGAACTGACGTATCTGAGACCAGGGGAGCTTGATGTAGATGTGAGCATTGCTGACAGCACCTGTCAGAATCAGGTTCTGCAGAGCTGGCGCAAACTCGAACACATCTATCGAAGTATCCATGGGTCCTAGTAGTCCGTACCTTCTGGTACCAACATTCACATGAAGAGTTTGTAAGGACTGCAGGGACCCTCTGACTGGCGATAATGTTGCCAGTTCATCGCAGCGCATAGCTATTCGTAATGTCTTCCATCGTGGAGACGTAGGGAGTAGAATTGCGAGGAGAGGATTCTTAGGCACAGATGATGATGAGTCCGAAGATATATGGATCGTGAGAGGACAATACAGAGAGCGCTGAATTTGGAGCGCCAGAAACGATAACTGCGGCGTAACACGGGCCAGGTCCTGACTCACTGGGCCTAACTCGATGCATATTTGCGACCACAGAAGAGAAAACGACGTAGCAACACTCCTCCACGATCGGCAAACCTGTGAAAACACTTGGGGCATTTTCGTAGTGTTGCAGAGATTGCCACGCCAAAAAGCCAACTTTGGCTGAAAACTGAGATCCAAGTCGACGGTGCTTAACCAAAAGATACGGGCAAGGATCTCAACAGGCAGACGACGCGAGGGATGAAGTACAGTCTTGTACTGCTCCAGATACTGCCCAATCTTATCACGTTCCTCAGATAATCGGGCGGTCCTGGCCTGCATTTGTGAAGTTTGTACATCGATATCTGCAAAGTAATCTTTCGCCTCTTCATACTGTCTGCGTGCAATATCCGCCACAGCCTGCGCGGGCTGATTGTTAGAAAGCAAGAGCGACTGGAATTCTCGATTCAATCCTGGATCAGGAATGTCTGTCCTGAGAGCCGCAATAGTGTGGCCACAGCTGGGACACGCGTGTACTATGCTTATGGGGCGCGTGTTAACTTGATCTACGTTAGACATAGACCCACGGTAAGTGGGAGTCGCGATGGAACACAGTAAACGACACGATAAATGTCCGTGTCAGTGCGTTGACAACTTGCGCCACCAGCGGCCGACTCGATAGATTTCTGACTCGTAATTTATAAATTGCTCAGAAAGAAACGGCACGAAGTTAATCTTACCTATGCTTTCTAGAGCCAAGAGTCAGGATAGTGTTAGGGTAGATGTGGACACGTCCTAAGTTGAAGACTCCTAACCGTGGTGCCACTGGCAGTGGTGGTTGAAAGAATGTGATAGAAATGATGGAAGGAAGGAAGCAAACGGTTTATTATGTACGGCTTGCAGAAACTTCCGTTCCCAGGGCAGATCGACGCGACATGCGTGAGTGCGCTGTCCCAAAGTAAAAGCCAAGCTTATAGCTCTGGGATCATGGTAGAACCTTCGTCGGGACTCCCGGGTGCTATCTACTAACTTATGACTAGTACAACACTGATATACCTTTAAATTATGTACTAGGGCTACTCAAGGGGACCTGTAAGCCGACCATATCATTGGATCCATATGTTTGTAGAACATTTTGTATACTTTGCTAGCAGTATAGTCAATTGTCTTTCTTGAGGACTTTGGCGGGGTCGATTCCGGTCGATTGTTCCGTACCGCTGCTAGATGAGGATGGTCCCTCGTCTCCCCTGATTTGACAAATCTGACAATGAGAAAGGGATTATAGTAACAACTGGCTATAATTTCGAATAGTCTACGAAGCATTGTGCAGACCTGTATAAGTAATCATCCCACTCCAGGGAGCAGAGCCATTTGTACAGTCAACATGCAAATCACCAAACCAAAATTCAACACATCATCCAAACAGCCGGCGAAGGAGGGAAAACAAAACCTTCGATCTTCAATCCTTCACTCCTGAGTTGGGCTATGCGAGGATTGGCTACAAGCGTATCGTATCCCGAGAGGTTTTCAGGCACTGACAATCTTTCTAAGCGGAAAAGTCCTAGGCGCAAAGCCTCGGGGCTCGGCCTGTAGCGTGACTCAAGCATGTCGATGAGTATATCATCGCCACACTTGTTCTCACATACGAAAGATAGGTACTCCAGTTTCGGAAGAAGAGGCAAGGAGTGACTAGCCGGGGAGTAATGAAATGCGCGAACAACTTCGGCATCCACACCGTTAGCCATCCCCAGTACCATAAATGTGATGGAAAGCGGAAGGCAAGATAAGAGATGGGTAATTTCGGAAGATTTGAAAGGAAGGTTTTGAAGATTGATTGAATGAAGGGCTGACGGGCGGCGGCTCACAAAGCTCACGAGGCTGGTGAGGTCGGCCTGGTCAATACCTGAGGGCATTTGAAATTGTTGGAGTGAAGGCACGCGTATGGCATCCAAGAACTGTGTGATAGGCATTTGTGGCAACAAAGTTCGATCGGTCCTCATAATGATTAACTCTTCAAGGGATAGAAGAGGAATTTGTGGATGTAACTCGGCGGCAGATGGCGCACCTCTGATGAAGCAGTATCGAAGATTTGGCATGAGAGAGAGAATCTTTAGATTAATTGGTGTACCGTTATGAGCATTTATGTTTCCGTCCCAGGAGAACCGACGTATTTGAGACCAGGGGAGCTTGATGTGGATGTGAGCATTGCTGACATTACCTGTCAGAATCAGGTTCTGCAGAGCTGGCGCAGACTCGAACACATCTATCGGAAGAGTAACTCTGAGTCCTACTACTATTAGGCCAGGGCTAAAACAGGAAACATTCACATGAAGAGTTTGTAAGGACTGCAGGGACCCTCTGACTGGCGATAAACTCTCCAGTTCATCGTAACGCATAGCTACTCGCAATGTCTGCCATCGTGGAGATGTAGAGAATAGAATTGCGAGGAGAGGATTGTTAGGCACATATGACGAGTCTGAATACGAAGATATATGGATCGTGAGAGGACAATGCAGAGAGCGCTGAATTTGGAGCACCAGAAACGATAACTGCGGTGTAACACGGGCCAGGTCCCGACTCACTGGGCCTAGCGTGATGCATATGTGCGACCACAGAAAGGGAAACAAAGCAGCACTCCTCCACAATCGGCAGACCTGTGACAATACTCGGATTGTTTTCGTAAGGTTGCAGAGATTGCCATGCCAAGAAACCAGCTTTGGATGAACACCATTGAGACCGACAGCGCTCAACCAGAAGATACGGGCAAGGATCTCAACAGGCAGACGACGTGAGGGATGAAGTACAGTCTTGTACTGCTCCAGATACTGCCCAATCTTATCACGTTCCTCGGATAATCGGGCGGTCCTGGCCTGCATTCGTGAAGTTTGCGCGTCTATATCTGCAAAGTAATCTTTTGCCTCCTCATACTGTCTGCGTGCGATATCCACCACAGCCTGCGCAGGCTGATTGTTAGAAAGCAAGAGCGACTGGAAATCTCGATTCAACCCTGGATCAGGAATGTCTGTCCTGAGAGCCGCAATAGTGTGGCCACAGCTGGGACACGCGTGTACTATGCTTATGGGGCGCGCGCTAGCTTGATCTACGCTAGACATAGACCCGCGGTAGGAGTCGCGATGGAACGCAGTAAACGACACGAAATGTCCGTGTCAGTGCGTCGGCAAGGTCACCAGCGGCCGACTCGATAGATTTCTGACTCGTAATTTATAAATCAGTGCTCAGAAAAAAACGGTACGAAGTTAATCTTACCTATGATTTCTAGAGTCAAGAGTGAGAATAGTCCTAGGGTACTAGATGTGGACACGTCCTAATCGTGGTGCCACTGGCAGTGGTGGTGGCCGAAAGAATGTAATAGAAGTGATGGAAGGAAGGAAGGTTTATTACGGCTTGCAGAAACTCCGCTCCCAGGGCAGCGACGCGGCATGCATGCAAAAGCCGAGCTCATGGCTCTGGGACGTCAACCATGGCTTCGTCGAAAGTCCCAAGTGCTATCTACTAATGACTAGTACGACACTGATCTACCTTTAAATAATGTAGGGCTACTAAAGGGGTATTCGTGAGCTGGCCATATCATTGGATATACTTGTAGAACTTCGTGTATACATACTCTGCTAGCAGTGCAATCAATTTTCTTTCTTGAGGAACTTGGCGGTTCTGGTCGATTATTCCGCACCGCTGTTAGATGAGGATGGTCCCTCAATACCTGTTCTACGAAGGACATGCAGAGTCTGCATACTTCAATATCTGCAACGCACTGTAGTAGTTCATGTTCTGAGGATTCCACTGCGGACTTGCATATACATCATTGAGAGGCTTGTCCTCCATGGAGCCCAGCCACTGGCAGGAGGGAAAACTCTGAAGATCTATCTTCGGTCTCTTGACAATTGAATGTGGTTATACACCGACTGCTGACACGGAGTACCCGGTAAGAAAGTGAAGGTGAATCATACTCTACACACTTAATACATATAGATGAGCATCGCAAGGTTACACAAATGTCAGGAAAGCTTGCCATTCTACAGCCATTTATCCATCTTAACACATCCTTGTTCCAGCACCCTTGCTAGACGTCAGCGCGCGAGAGCGGTCGAGTAGCAGTCGTGTCAGACTGAGCTTCCTCTGCAGCCTTGTCCAAACGTGTTATGGACGTTTCGCCATTACTACAATCCTGTATCGTTGCAAAATGCAACGTCCCGAGGCCTGTGGTGAAGCAATTAGGACTGCCGCGCGCCCCAAAGTATAAGCTTCTAAACAGTCTGCAAGCCATGGAACTGGTGAGAGCGATGTTTGGGATAGTGAACGCTACGTGATACACAGACGGAACGGAAGGCGCGCAGAATAGAATAGTAGTCAGAAGATTCATGATTACTGCCAATCTATGACGGAACGTACTGCGTTAGAACAAGCCAACTAATCAAATGAGTAACAGCTTACAGGTAGTATTGTTGACCACCTCGAAGGATGGCTTTAGAGAGGCGTGGCAAAGTTTTCCCTCTCAGCTTATCGTACCAGCTTTGCCTTTCCATTTCTACGCCGGCGCTAGTATTTATTTTGGCGACACCGTCATGCGAAGCAATGAGCTTGTAAGAGATCGCGAGGAACACAAAGGAGTCATACACGAGTGGGAAAATGATGGCGACGACGACATAGCGCGCGATCTCAGTATCGATACAATATTTGTTGTCGGTGAGCGATGCTGGATGTGTAGCAACCGCAATTACAGGGAGAGTGGAGATCCCAACATTGGAAAACCAGAGGAAGAGGAAGAAGGAACGGGTGAACCTTGAATCCAAATAAAGTGCTTGGACTCGTCGAAGGAAAAGGAACGAGCTGCATGCAAAGGAAATAGTCCAATTGCACATTATGCTCAGCTCAATAGCGAGGCAGTTTGCACTGGGCAAAACTAAAAACGAGGGTAACCAGTAAGCTATGATCCAAGCAAATATCAAACATTCTCGAAGTACTTCACCTGTGGCAAGCACTGCAGGCAGGACAATAGCGGACAACCTAATCCTCCCGATGACCATCTAGTATGACATTTTGCTACGCATCACCGTACCTGTTCAAGACGTACACGCCGACATTGATGTTGAAATTTTTGAGTAAGATCCAATCCTGAGGAAGAGATGACAGAGTGTCCCATATCAAAGCCTGAAAGTCGTCAATGCACGCGGCCAAAGAGTCAGATCTCTCGAAATTCATCGCAAGCAACGCGGTCATCACTTACACCAAGTGTAGAAAGATAGATATCCTTCGCTATCTCGATTTGAGTTGCCGCTGCTGATGGAAGGTCATTTTGAGACATGATGCAGCCAGGAAAAAAAGAGTGGGGGAGATTGTCAACCTAGTCCATGATCATTGGCTTCATAAGTGTGAGTCGGTGAGGAGTTTCTGATGATTGACTTACAAAAAGAAAGTTGATGCTCCATCTCCATCGTCACCTGTCTTTATCTGCCCGGGGCCCCGAGGTTGACGGGGCCATTCTACTGCACCATGACAGTGGAGCAAGGTAGCCCGCTGTGATTTCAGCCCCTAGAGATGCTTTGTGTGTTCGCAAAACATCTTCCCGCTCCAAGGAGCTGTTCGAGGGAGGTCCCATTGAATATCCAGCGTTACGTAGCCTAACACGGGCCATAGACTATACCGACAACGTCCTTTGAAGTTGATTTCTGAGACCAAATTTAGGCTCTGAAGCTAAGGATGGTCTCCATGTTTTCCGTGTCCTCCTCTATGACCATGATACGGCCAACGAAAGCTCTAACCGACAGATTGAAGGACCGATCCCCTCCTGCTCCGTTACGAATTGTCCATTTCGTTTCGGATTCGTATCTTTTATCAGGCGTACGCGGGTACTGCTTGAGATCGGGCGGCCCATGACAGCACAGAACCAGACCAGGACCACTCCATGAGTGAAGTATGGGCGCGTGTACCAAAAGAAACCGTGACGAGTATTGCTACTTCGGAACTTGGGGTTTGTCGGTCTTGAATCAATTCGAACAACTTGGTGGTGCTTCAGCTTCAGAATGTACCTCGCAATTTGCAAACGATCTAGCCTCGCGAACACGACTTCGCATTTTCGATTACGCCAAAGCGTTGACTCTGGGCCAAGTGGTGCGAGAGAAAGTCGGTTTTGATGGCAAATGCCGCGACAACGGTCGAATAGTCTCGGATGTAGTGTTTCATCGTGAGCTAGCCAGTGATATTATTCTCCTGTAAACTACCTGATTTACCTGAATTACAAAGAGTATCTGTATTGGAGAGGTGGGATTTGTACTCGGCTTTCGTTTCATTTCATACCTACAAAGACAGCCTCCCAACCCATCGCGGCATTGGTACGCACTCCCTGATATTCTCAATCGCACCAACCCATCCAACCAGACGTTCAAATCCCATCCCAAATCCAACATGGGGCGCACCTCCAAACCGTCTCAAATCAAGATACCACTCATAGGCACCTGCACCTTCCGACCCACCCAACTCGTGCTCCTTCATATTCGCCACCAAGATGTCTTCCCTCTCCTCCCTTACCGATCCGCCGACGAGCTCGCCGATACCCGGAACGAGTAGGTCAAAGCACGCTACAGTTTCTCCTTGTCCAGCCACAGGCGAATCGTTCACCCTCATATAGAACGGTTTCATGGCCTTGGGATAATCAGTCACGAAAACAGGCCCTTTGACGTGTGTATCCGATAGCCAGCGTTCATGTTCGCTCTGCAATGACTTTCCCCACTGAGGTGGAAACTCGAACAGAGATCGGCCGGACTTTTCGAAAGCATCTTCAAGTATTGCAATGGCCTCCGTATAGGTCATTCGGGCCCATGCCTCTCCATATACCGCCTGTTCTAAAGCAGTCTTCGCTTCGGCATTGTCGCTCCAAAGCACAGTAACATCCTCCTTCGTGTTCTCCCCCTCAATCACAGAGCGGACAACCTCCCTCAGCATGCCTTCCACGACACTGCAAACTCCATGTACTCCCGATCTTCCACCAGCAGGAACATCACCCCACTCCGCTTCTAACATCCAGAACTCAGACAAATGTCTATTGGTCTGACTCCTCTCAGCACGGAAACACGGAGAAAGAGTCCAGACTCTGCCAAGCGCTGTTTGCAACGCCTCGAGATGCAGCTGAGATGACACAGTCAAATGTGCAGGACGAGCAAAGAAATGCTCTGTGTCTAGTTTACTTGGATCACCTCCATCTAGCTTGGCAAGTTTGAAGGTCTCTCCTGCGCCTTCAGCATCGTTTGAGGTTAATATGGGAGTATTCACATTGGTGAATCCTTGCTCCTGTGGCTGATGGTTAGCTCGAGAAGGATTTTAAAAACGTGGTACCGAATACCTCGAAATACGTTTGCAACCCTCGTTGTAGCGCGTTCCTTAGTCTTAACATCGCAGCGATCGCACTAGTACGGGCACGCAAATGAACATTTTCACGCAAATACTCTGTAGAGAGCGCTTTCTTTTGAATTGGGTAGGTCTAAAGCCAGGAGAGGTAAATCAATTAAGTGAGAGTACACCATATTCAGAACTTACCTCGGGATCACAAGTACCTAGTACGTCGATCTCATCAACAACCAGCTCTTTCTCTTGGCCCGATCCGAGACTTTTGCCCAGTCGGCCGGTAAGTTTTACGCTGGCGCCGTTTGCTAGCCTGGAAAGACACCCAGTTAGACATCTATTTACCACCACAGACGCGTCAAACGTACTCCTTTGGCATCATAGACGACTCAAGGACAGCTTGCAATCCCTCAGAAGTACTCCCATCACTAATGACAGCAAACGAGACCCGCTTTTGTCGACGAATGGACTTGACCCATCCGTTTACGGTGACCTTTTCTGCTCCAGAAGCATGGGGAACCTTCGTAGCATCTACAGACGAATTAGTGGCACATGAAGCAGGTGTAGCCAATAGTTGTTTGATTGTAGGAGGTAACCTGTACGTCGCAGCAATCTGACGAAGGAACGTCGTTGATTTCATGCAAAAATACAACACAGCCACTGCGACAGTACATTTATTAGGAGTGACTCCGACAGGAAAAGCCAGTTTTACAGAAGGACAGAGCAAGTAAAAAAGAGATATGAGAGTTCATAAAAACAATTAGAATCCTCGTCCTCGTCCTCTGCCTCGTCCCCTGCCTCCTCTGCCACGATCCCCTGGAGCCCCTCGTCCCCGCCCTCGGCCTCGTGTATCTTCCTTCTTTCTTCCTTTTGGCTTCGGTGCATCGTCAACAAGCAAGGTGTCCAGAGGGAGTGCATCAGGGAGCACGAAGTATCGTATGACGTTCCCTCGAATTGAAAGGCTGTCTAGAGATACAGGATCACGGTTCCGTGTTGTCATTTTTACAGTTTTGAGGTGAGTGTTCATCTGCATATCGACACCTGCTCGTAATTAAGAGGGGTCAAATCGGAATCATGAAGTAACTAATGACTCTAAGACGCACCAGTGATTGTGCCATGAACGACCGATCCGTTTTTGAGCTCGACGGTAACCGTCTCATTGTTTAGTTTCATCAAAAATCTAGACCACGATATCATTTAAGATGGACAAAAACGGATGGCCAGATAAAGCATACGAACCTAACGAGCTTCATATTAGTCGTCCAAGATCGTCGAGCAAAGATGGAAGTGGTCAACGCTAAACGCGTTGTTCGGAAATAGCGTATCTGTCTGCGACTGGGGCCTGGGAAAATTCAAGATACTCGCTTCAGGGATGATAGGATATGATTATGACACTACCCCAATGCAGTAACGGTCCAATAGTGTAGAGGTTATCACATGGGATTCTGACAACACGCGTCGTTCATTCAACTTAAGGATTTCCCATGACCCAGGTTCAAGTCCTGGTTGGACCTTGTTTTTTCACCCTTTTGACAAAGGGTCCAACCGCGAAAGAATAATTAGCAATAATTTTAAGCACATGCATTTAATTATCAATAAAAAACACGAAGTGCTTGACACTCCAAACCCTTCCCCTCCAACACCAACGTTCTATGATTGAACATCCATATAGGTCGCCTTGATGCACAACGTGAAGGACGGCACTCCTCTATGCTCTTGATCGCATACGACATCCATTCTTTGCCCGATTCGTCTTCAGGATCAACAAAGATGACACCCTGCTTGATCCAATCGTCCCCCACGCCATTGCACCACGCAGAAGTCGTCGTATCAGGATACCAGCCACACCCAGCGAGCAATGACTGCAACGAATGTATCCGTTGATGAGGTGCAATGAGCTTCTTCCATGGCGACCCACTAGGAGGCGGCTTGAGTTGTGATTTAGCCATCCAGACCATAGCGTTGTCGAAGAATTTCCTGTTTTCAATTCCATGTCTATCCGCTTCGGAAATTGCGACCGATGCATCTGAATTCAATTTCGATACAGCCAAGTCATCATGCGGCACTCCAGTGGTGGTAGACTTCGGCGATGGTTTGACCGGCGACGTTGGGGGGCTTGGGTACTTCACTCGAGTCGCACCTTTCGAAGTCGATCGCATGTATTGCATATCGGTCGTCCTGGATTCATGCACAGAAGATTGCGTAAGCTCAACGCAACCAGCGCCAGGAACTAATCCGGAATTTTCATCGCAAGCCTGAGTAGGAGCTGAGGTTTGAGACATGCGACCCGAAATAGTCGGAGCGTCTGAAAGGTTGGTTGTAGTACGTAGTGGTGACAGCACAGTGTCATGAGGGTCGAGGTGTGATCCAGCTGCGTATGAAACGCGACGCGTATGCGTAGGCTTGCACCAGGCTGCTTGAGCTTCTTTGTCCTTGTCCGCTTGCGCTTTCATCGGCGAAGGCTTGAGAAGTTGAGTCGAATGCGTCACAGAAACACGAGAGGGCTTCGCATCCAGAAGAGAAGTGCCCGTTTCAGCGCAACGCGTCACAACCTTCCTTCTCTTCGTCGGACTTTCTATTGCCGCCGCTTTCCTTCTCTTATTCCTTCCCAACTCGATATGATCCACCGCCGCAACCTTCTCCCTCCAAAGCTCTATTCTCACGTTTCTCTGATTCTCATCCCTCACTCCGGGCGAGGCGGGATGATACCACATTTCTTTAATAACGTCTCTGATCTCCTTTTCGGAAGAATCACGTCCCATAGCCTTTCGCGCTATACCACGGAGTTCTTTGAGCGATTTACACTCGCGCCAGGAACGTTCCCTAGGTCGATACACTTTCGGCATGCGGGGCCATCGAAGTTGATATTGCTGCCGAAACACGAATACCTCCTCAGTTGCTAAATCAATGACCGAGGACTGGATGGTACACACCGCACAACCTTGTGGTACGTCGAACCGATCACCAAATACCTCCGCGGCCAAAGGTTCCCTCAGGAGTATCTCGGGGGGCGTGATACCTGCGAATAAGTCGAATGTGTACGAGAGTCCTTTGTAGGGTTGCTATACCTCAAGTTAGAACTGCCAGTTCAGTCTACGATATCAATTCTTCTCTCACCGGCTTGAGCTTGTTCAGCTTGCTGTATTTAATTGGGTCACTGCTTTTAAGCCAGAAGTTCAGTTCCTCCAATTGCGCACGCGACATCCCATACGACGCCGTAAAGTAGATAAAGAAATGGGGGACGACAGAAGGCTATGCATTAAGCAGTCAGACTTGAGTTCATCGCCATACCCACCTGAGTTAGCAAGAGAAATCGTACATCATTATCTAGCTCTTCCTTGTTCGTCAGAGCACCAATGTAGAACGTCGTCAAAGTCGATGAAGGCACTGTTGGGGCGGGCAAATTAATTAATGCAAGTCCTGGATTAAGTGACTAGATCCACTGACCCCTCAATTCCTGCGCACGATGTGCCTCCCATCCCGCTCCTAAAAGCACCAGATCAAGGGTGTCCCCCAATTTTGGAATGTAGTCTTTCTTCAACTTGACCCAGGGTTGCTTGAAGTCATTGTATCCAGATTCAGCTGCCTTCAGAACGAGCCCTTCTTCGTACGAAGCTATACGGTCTGCAAAAATCTCACACAGTACGCGTGTACTAGCGTCTCTGCCGTCGTTGTTGAACCGGTTGTTCGAATCATCGCCGGCATCACTGTAATCACTTCGAGACGCGGAGCAAGAGCCGTCCAAGTCAATAGGCCAGCGTTCGGCAAGCATAGCCATCCCTGGAGCCGTAACAATCAACTTTTCGAGGCATTCTCGCCTCTCGGAGTACGAAGTAGTCACAAGGGATCGATCATCTAGAAACATAATATCAAAAAAGACCAGGGCCAAATGCATGTCTTCTATGGTTTCTGATATCAGGGACGACTGGGAGGCGCAAACATCTCTGAACAGGACACATGCTGTCAGACCGCACATATTCAAAACAAGGGAGGGAAGAAATTCTCTTACTGTTCCTGAGTTTCTAGACCTTTGCGGGTTTCATCACGAATACCACGAATACCTTCGGCGGTTTCTTTGATAAGTCTGCGTATTCTCCAGAACTCTTGAAAGCAATGTTAGCAGCTTCTTCGGTCGTGCGAGGCAGTGCCAGTGTACCTAATATCTGCGTTCCGTCGCAAGCTACCATCTCTGCATCCAAAATTACATTCTTTTTTATCCTGGGAACAGTACGCCCACCCCCAAACCCAAGACAGTTTAGAATGGTCTCATGCACCCCAAGGCGATCCTTCGTGGAATCCCTTCTGCTCTTGCTGAAAATCTGAATTTGAGGTTCGCCCCGCTCAGGATCTATCTGAACGTGAATTTGGGCACGTTCGCCGTCGTACTTTGTCTCAGCCCATACCCGATCAGAAGTCTCGAAGTACGAAAGGGCATCTTTACAACTACGACCCTTTTTTGACTTTGGGACCTGTGAACAGGTGGTCAGAATACAGTTCGTACCCTGAATGAAATGTAGATACCCCTATTGGAATACCGATCACAGGCGCTACTTCCTCACCGTATTCAAAAGCCCTCGCTGCAGCATCCAAATCGGCCTGAGCACGGTATGCCCGGTTCATAAGATACCGGGAGTCCCAGGCGTACATCGCCTGTTCCTTCGTCAATATTTCGATCGACTTTGTATTAAAATCCTTCAAGGCTGTCGTATAATCTGTCTCCATCTGGGGATAGAGCAGCGGTTTTAGATCTTTCAGAATGATCTGCGTAAGGACCCCAGCATCTAGTGGTGGCATTCTACGATAGAGGGCTCCGAGGATTTGTTTTCGTGTTCTTCGACCCTCTTTAGGGTATTTATTGCGCACCGACGAGTCTGTCCATGGCGAAGTTGAAGCCAGTTCGTTGAGTAGTTCATCTACATCAAATATATCCATGACACCTATATCGCCATCTATTTTCTAAAACAAGAATAAGCAAGAAGTTGTGGTATACACTGGAAGAACACACCGAATACCCTTCCTGTATCACCTTCTGCACCTCACCACCCAGGCAGCCTGAATACCCTTCCGCGCCTTGCAAGCGTGCTTCGTCAATACTAAGCGCGTTAGCAATCTCATGAGACAAAGTCGTCTTCCGCATACTGTATTTCCGTTTCGTGTCCTCCTCGGGAAACAGGAACCGAAACAAAACGGACGTGGTGCCAGGAGGAAGCGGATCGTGTTTACGCCGGATCTCAGCAATAAAGCGTTTGAAGATTCCGAGAGCTGGGAAATCTGACTGCCCATGTTTGATACCTCTGGACTTGTGCCGAGGTGTAGATATTGGTTTTGGTTTGCAGTTTTTGGATATTTCCCTGACAAGACTAGCAAAACTAGAAAAAAGAGTTATCAGATTTTGCCATAGATCCAGAAGCTGAATATCTACAAGCTGAAGGGTATACCAGCTGGTGTGTCCGACTGCGACATCCTGGCGACATACAAGATCGTCACTCTACACGCTGCAGTCAGACTCACCTTGGACGCTCAGTGAACGCCACAAGACCGTGACACTGACGCCACACCGCGAAACGATCCCGTGACTCCTCCCATTTCCAAACTTGGTAATTAAGCACTACTCTTTCTCAGTCTATAATCATCGTTAAGCAGGTATCACTGTGTCGCTTCAAATTGGCGTAGCGGACTTTCCTAGGACGTGATATTCTACATTTCTCTCTCTTATTTGATGCGTTCTTGAAAAAGACTGCAGAGTTTCGACGATGTCGCCTGGTCAACTGCAGCTTCTGGACGATCATATATTCAATTCGTGAACTTGGTTTTGGAATGGTTTAGGCCCGGAACACACCTTTACATCTTTGTGTTGTGCACAGGAGACGTCTTTCCGCGATCTAGCACATGCACAAAGTGATGCAGTGGTGAAATCCATGGCTTGTCATCCCTACCATTGGTGCCATGTCTCCCTGGAGTTTCCAGACGCCCTGCTCCACGAAATGAATCCCTTTATCCGAGATCTTGTTTAATCTGAACGTTCAACCATATAGGACTTCGTATCATCACTCGACATAGCCAACGCAGTACTGCTGCCATTTTACCTGGTCAATATCGCACCAAAGCTTCGTCACCTGGACTTGCAGAGAACTAAGATCAAACTTTCTCGGGATCAAATACCGACGTCGGAAAGCGACTCTGATGGAGAGACAACAGCATGTCTAGTGCGTTGCCCACGTCTTCAACGACTCAAGCTTACACCTGACTACGGGGAACCATTTGGTGCTCATGCATTCCACAATTTACGTTCATTTTCCGGTCGCACTTACGCTGTCCCAATTATCTCGAACAGCTGCTTGGCTCGTATACGCTTCCACAGTTGGCCCAGCTTTCTTCATCCGGTCGCTGCGGCGGCTGGGCGGGTAATACCGTATTGACACGCTTACACCGATTGTAGCGAATAGTTTTCATGTTCTCCTCGTGTATGATCTCCTCGTCGACACTGCAATCGATACCCATGTCTGACAACAAACCAGTGCTTCTCCCGCGACTTCTACCGTCCATAGAAGATCTTTTTAATGATCAAACTATTTGTTTTCAGGAGGGCAGCTTTGAGTATAAACAACACCACGGATTGACTTGTCACCCTTCCCTTCTTCATGTCTCGCATTCCGGCTAAAAATACCCATGTCAACCCTTATTGCGAGAAATTCAATAGGGTGTGCCACTGTACACCCAGCTCCGAAGCTCTCATCGAGTTGGCCAAACCACACTGGCTTCCCGACTCCGCATACGCCTCTGGTGTTGGCGTCGTCTGTTCCATTTCTGAGGTGATGACATTGCTTGTACTCAGATTACCAGAGGCTCGACTAAAAGAGTACGAAATACATTGATCATGAAAGAAGTGCACATGGTTTATTCTGTCACGGTCAAGCCTCTACATGCTCTAACTTTAGTAACACTTTCCTGCCAATTTTTCCTTCTGACATTTCCCTAAAAAGCTCCTGTACCTTTTTAGTTGCTTCTTCATCCGACTCTTGAGCACCAATAGTGACAATCTTATGTTCCGGTGCTTTGATCTATATAGCTTATCATGAGACCAAGATGAAGCCATATCTGGTGAATAACTTTTACCTTTCCTTCTTTCATCATTGCAGCCAAAGTACTAATCAAGTGCTCCTTCTCCTCCCTCGAGTGGGTGTTACTCCAATTGGTCTGCCAGAACCCATGCGACGTTAGGTTCTTGAAGATGTGGAGGGATGTAGGCAGTGATAGAGGCTTCTTGGACATAGCTCCGTAAGATACCAAATGTGAGTCCTGTCCTAGGAGTTTGGCCATTGCCGTGGTAGGGTCTCCGCCCACACAGTTCAAAGCCAGGCGGATATCCTATAGCATATGAGAACGAGTGTAAGAAAAAGATGCGAGCGTACTTGCCTTGCCACCAGTCCACTCTTTTATCTTGCCGCGAATGGACCTGTCGTTCAAATCATCGTATGTAAGGACTTTCGTGGCGCCTAGTCCTTCCAGATACTGAACGAGCGAAGTCAAATCATCACTAACCTACGTGAGTGAGGATTTCGCAGAGAAAATTACTTGGTCATTCACCGATTTCGAACAAGATTGATAGTATTAAGTCCTCGTTCTTTTGCTATTTGTATGACAATTTGCCCGACCTACTTTCGATGTAAGTTCACCAAGTGAATTCTGATCGAACGCTAAAACTGACTGCACTATTTGCTCCGTTCTGAAGCACCCAATCACCTTCCTTGAGGTCAACAAAGTTGTGTAGCATGTTGAAGGCAGTCGTTGGGTTGACCTGCACCAAAGAAAATTGAAGTCAAATTGAGAATATTAACAGAGATAGACACACAGTCATAGTAGCGCCATGGGCTTCTGTAAGTCCATCCGCAGGAAGTTTGATGATATCCCGAAAAGACACATTTCGTCCGGTTGACCATGTTCCAACTTGAGGCTTGTCCATTACGACCCAATCGTTCTTTTGAAGACCAGTGACACCATCTCCAACCTCGACAACTTGAGCTAGTCCTTCATTCCCTCCGATAAATATGGGCTCGTCTTTACTTCCTCGTCCCGAAGGAGCAATATTTGACGTGAGGGTCGGTTTCGATGGATAGACCTAGACTCGTGTATTCAGTACGGTCACCTGTGGTAGATATTATTCAGTACGTACACCTTCCACAGTATTTATGTCCGCTGGGTTAATAGGGCTCAGAATGAATCTGATATTAACAGTGTTTTGCGGAGGAGGTGGGAGACTTGGATACGTGAAGGCGGTCAACACCTGAGATGGATCTCCGTTCTGTGAGTAGACTATTGCACGGTTAGATAGCATGGAAGTGGTAGAGAAGGTCCGCTTGAGTATAGCCCCAGTTCTAATGGCTCTGGGTATCATCCTGGTTGTAGAGGACCGGCCGTGGGTGAGCGTGGACTTGCGACTCGGAATATGTTGGGTATGAAGTCATCCGGTTGCCTTTTCAGGATATATAGCGCGTTTGGGCGTAAAGGTCCTTTACTAAGGCTCATCGACTCACACCTAAGTAAAATATGAAGTCTTTCGTATACAATGCTCTTCCTGCTCGAGTAATCTTTGGAGCAGGCACCATTTCTCAGCTAGCTCAGGAAGTCAAAAATCTAGGTTGCAGCAAAGCTCTCATACTTACGACTCCTCGGCGAGTCAAGGAGGGCGAGAAAATCAAAGCTCAACTGGGCGAACTCGCTGTAGGCCTCTATAGCCAAGCGACCATGCACACCCCGACCAATGTTACAGAGAGTGCTGTCGAGCTTGTAACAAAGCTAGGTGCTGACTGCACTATCGCTGTGGGTGGTGGTTCGACCACTGGACTCGGAAAAGCCATTGCTTTGCGTACCGATCTTCCCCAGATAGTCGTCCCGACGACTTATTCTGGTTCAGAGGTGAGGAATCCACTAAGCATATGTCTAGCAATCGACATTCACGCTTCATCAGGCAACGCCTTATATCGGGCAGACAGAAGGTGGCCGCAAAACCACCCAGAAGTCGCTCAAAGTTCTCCCCGAAGTCATTATTTACGACGTGAACTTGACGCTCAGGCTCCCTCCCACGACGAGCGTAACATCTGGCCTCAATGCCATCGCGCACGCGGTGGAAGCCCTCTACAGCTTCGAATCGAATCCAATGATTGACAGTCTTGCCGAGCAAGGCATTGCGAGCATCTCCCGTGCCCTACCGATCATCATTCAAACTCCCCATGATATAGATGCGCGGAGCGAGGCGCTCTATGGGGCATGGGCTTGCGGAACATGTCTCGGTGCCGTTGGCATGTCTTTACATCACAAGCTGTGCCATACACTCGGCGGCTCATTCAACATGCCCCATGCTGAAACGCATACCGTTGTTCTTCCCCATGTCATCAGTTACAATGCGCCTTACGCCCAGCAAGCGATCGCGAAAGTTGCTAGAGCACTTGGCGCGAGCGAGGGGCAGAGCGCTGCACAAGCAGTGTTTGATCTGGCGAAAAACCTCGGGGCACCCACCTCACTCAAACAGCTTGGCATGAAGGAAGAGGATCTAGACAAGGCTGCAGATATTGCCGTAGGGAATCCTTATCCTAATCCAGCACCTTTGGAGCGCGCCCAATTGAGAAAATTGTTGCAGGATGCATGGGAAGGTACACGGCCTGAGTAAAAGAAATGATCAAATGTAATGTAGGTGTGTTAATCAAACTGAAACTTTAAAGAGTTCCTTTTGAGCCTGGCACAGCACCATGTGAAGTTTCAAGGTCCAATGAATACCACGAGTTGGAGCTGTGTCCATGAGAGCAGCGCGGTGCTGGAGCGAACGGAGAAAAACATAAAAAGAATACCGGCTGTTCATAGAATGTAGACGGACACGTCAAATGCCTAGCACGACACACTGTCGCTGACATTGAACAACATAAATACACAACGCCGTAAAACTAACGCGATTTCCGGTCCTCAAAGAAGTTCTGAAAATTTTTCTCGTCAAGATAACTCGAATGCCAAGCAAAAATATCCACGCACCTTCAGATGTCGTAGCTGCCATATGCAAGTAACCACTAGCACCACAATCTGCGCGATACTATACCACACAGCCCTAGCATTCGTCGCCTCGCTCAAATCTCTATAATCTGCCTCTCGCTCTCTCTGATATTGTTGTTCTCTCCGGATATCCTCCAATTTCTGATTCAGATCCCGTATCTTTGCTGCAATCTCGGAAACGTGTGTCCGGTCGTGCTCAGCGTTGACACGAGCATTTCCGACAATGATATCGAGGTACATGCGTATGTGTGTTGAAGAGAACCACGAAGTATAGTTCGTGGACATGCAGATCGAGTGGTCGCCTGCTTCGTGTGAAGTGAACGTGAAACGACCCTCCGAAGGACCTTTGGTTTTGACGACAGAGTGGCCAGTCTCTACTTCCTGTAGCGATGATTCGCATTCAATGTTTAGGAGAGACATATGTACTGTATTCTACTCACCTCGACTTCTACATGAATTCCAAGGTCGTTGTTCAAAAGATATTGCTGTTGGGCTTCTGACCACTCTAGAGCCTTATAGTGACCTTTATGGAGGTAAGCCGTCGATAGCGCTCCTAGATTTAATATAGCCCCCACGAACCTTCAACAACAGTATCCGTCGGTAACTCTTCGATGAAGCATCTTTTTTCGTTGGCGTCAAGATAGAAATGGAGAGCATTAGCAGCCAGCGCTGAGAAAAGCATAAAACATAGCGGCGACAAAAGGGCGTGTCGCATGATTATCGTGAAGAACTAGTAAAAATAGAAACTAAGCAAGAGGCACCAAGCAAGTTGAAGGCAGAAGTCGACAAAGGCGTCGGACGTGGCGTATTTCTTGTATTACGTAAGCGACATTGCACAGGCGCCTATTTTTGGGCGCTTAGTTGTAGTCTCTGCAGTTAGCTGAGACTGTGGGGAGCTCACCACCCTCCTACAGCGACTCCGTAAGGGAGATTAAATTGGTTCATCGATGGCTAGATTTATTCTGTGGATATCTACCTAGTCGCCTGCCGAGTCTCAACGCCATAATTGAATTAAGGCCGCGGGCACGACGGCCGATGAAGGAAGGCTAATATACTAACACTCCTTTAAATAATTTCTTCTCAGCTCGGTCGGTAATATGCACGCTGTTTCGTTGCTCAAAAAGACCCCACCTAGACTCCGTGCACAGCTGGCAACTTTTCCATGGAAAGCCGAGGACAGAAACGCCTTCTGGCATGGACGTTACCATGAATGGCCCGGGGCTTCTGGATCCGTCCGCCTATGTAAAGGGTCCAAAAGGACAAAGGGGCTTTGTTGCTGAAATGTTCATCGCTAAGTGGGATTTATTGTCATCAGAAACGAGTCGCAGGGCGGCGACAAGAAGAGAGGACCCACAAATAAACGGGTAGAGGCGGTTTTTCCTTTCCTCGTTGATGTATTAATAGTCTTTGAGCGGGGACAGCTGGACTTTGTAACCTCATCGTACGGTGAAACCCGAGTCACTGACGAATGATTGGCCGGCTGGAATGGGATATTACAGCTGATACTATCTCGATGAAATCAGCAGCCCGAGATTACATCCTGATTACGCGGGCCGCTCAATACCAATGCTCAACGTAAACTTTGCGTGTAGAATACCTCGGCGGAGTATGGCTCGACGGGTCATAGAAATCGCTGATAGTGCCGACTTGGAGTGAAGTAATATCGAAGCATTTTGGTGTTAGATTCGGCACAGAAGATGGTGGGATCAATGAAAATGGAGCAAATGGAATATTTTGGGCCTTGAGCTGAAAATACCTAGCAGCAGCAATCAGGAGAGTGGCAGTGCGGGGGTGCATCCAGGACCAGAGCCTCGGTCGATCGTGTAAGAGGAATTTACTGGGCCTCGTGGCAAAAGCCGCACTTACCGGCGGGTAGATAGGTGTGGCTGATTGCCGGCGGAGAAGAGAGCACGGTTCAGTGTGGGAAAATAATTGATTGGCACAGAAGAGGTTGAGTTTGGATATACAACCTCCAAAGCCTCAGCTCTGCTCAGTCCTCGTTAATGTCCTCTTCAACTAACAGTGAGGGTAGCCATCACCCTTACCACGTACAACTCGTTCATCATCCTACTTCTCATTCTCATCCTACTCATCAAGCTAATGTAGCTGCTACTTCTGCTTCAGACCGTCCAAAGAGAAAGCGTCTCGCCAAAGCATGCGATGCTTGTCACAAATCGAAACGTCGTTGTGATGGAACTGCTCCCTGTAGCAATTGCTATTTTGCTAGCAAGCCCTGTACATATACAGATTCAAATGGGAGACCAGTTCCTGCTCCTAGGGTCAATCCTCAATCACAGCAGCAACAGCAACAACAGCAGTCTCAGAATCGTGCTTCGGGTCCTCCATATTATCTTCCTCCTCCACAGCTACCTAATCCCGCGTCTTCATATCCTGCCTACTCTCAACCCTCGAACTCTGCGTCTCAGGTTCGTAAACGCCCAAGGGAGCCGAGCTCGGACGACTTTCCGAAACCGCAGATCGAGTTGGACGCCGCTATGACCAGGGAATTGACGAATTGTGCGTGTCTTTCTCCGCGTTTCATTCTTTTAATGTCCATTTCTCTGTTGCGACGGAGGCGTCATTCGCGCGTGGTTCTACGACTTCTCGCTCCGACGGCCGTTTCTCGTCCCGTGTGACGACTTTATATGTGATTTCCATTTCAACTTCCGACTTGCAACCTCGCGTTGCAGATGTCATTCCCCTTTTACGGGGTTGGGCTTGGAAGGCTATCTTTAAACTCCCTTTTATGGCAATACTCCATCTCTTCCATTCAGCTTCGCGTATCCATAACAGAGCGTGTTCTCATCCTTGATTTCCTTCCCTACTATTGGTTCATGCGCTAATCGACTTTCAAACAGTGTTTTTCACGCATGCTCACCCCTGTTTAACCATCCTCCACAAACCGTCATTCACCAATGCCCTCGCGTTAAACCAGGTACCCATGCACTTGCTCTATGTGAGTTCACCTCTCAGACTCGTGTGCTCCCAAACGTGCCTTGTCTTCTATTTACCCTTCTTCCGAATGCGTAACTACCCATGCATCCTTTTTTCCTCCCCACCCTTCACATGATTTTCGAGAACAATGACTAACCGCTGAATTCAAATGAACAGGCCGTTTGTGCCCTCGCTTGCCGCTATTCAAAACAGCCTTCCTTACGGATGACGCCTGGTCGATACTCAGGGAGGCATTTCGCAGATGAAGCAGTCAGGATGATGTTTGCACCACCCTCCACAGGACTTGATGGTAGTGGTGGGGCTGAAGTCGACAGAGGTACGGTGATCAAAGTCACAAAGGAAATTTTCTGACTGATTTCAATCTGTTACCCCTTTTTTCCCCATTCCTTTCGTTCTTGGCCTGGGCATTCTTATCTCCGTGGGCTCGTTTGCAAATGTTCAATTCTACATGGGAATTTTTAAGAAACGGATGGGCAGCTTCTTCTTCCGCCGACTTTGCACACTGCGCAGGCATTGTGTCTGCTATGTGTGTATTTTGTTCTAGCGACCGACGAAAAACCTATCGCGGGGAGAGGGCGGACTTCGAAGAGACGAAAAAAGGATTCCAGTCCAGAGAAGCAAAAGAGTAAGGAAAAAGATAGAAATAGTCGTCGGCGCGATGGAAGTCAAGAATCCGCTTCAAGTCTCGACACGGATGAGTCGAGTCCGCCGGGGATATCCCTACGCGCAAGAGGAGAGCGACTTCGCGACCTGACACTACAGACACTGCAAAAGCTGGGTATACATACCCCCGACCATCCGTTGTTGACGCCTGTGCCGAGTCAGGAATTCATAGAGAAGAGTATAGAAAGAGAATGTGTCAGGTATGATTCACACAATTGCTCCGTCCAACATTCTCGTGTTCTTTATTTTCTCCCCTTTCTCACTGTTTAATTTTCATTTGACTATTTACCGTGTCCTTTATGAGACTGTGTACCGACCATAACGCTCATCCTTTTCTAGGCGTACGTTCTGGATGATATATATACTTGACTGCGTACGTGGGATATATTATCGATGGGAGATCCCACTGCTTGGTGGAAGTGGGAGCGGATACCGAGGTCTCTTTGCATCCAATGCCTACACATCGGATTCAAATTCAAATTCCACCACCAAGTCAAATATTGACTCCGCAAATGGAACAAGTTCTCTTACCAACGGATCCCGAAGTTCTGCATCCTTCTCTCCCCCTATCCCCGCATGGGCTTTCACTGAGACGATTCTAGGCTATAGCGAAGCCGAACTCCGCCTGCGTCTGCCTGTGGACGAGACGAGCTTTGAGATGGGTGTAGTGTATGAGTGTCTACCAGAGCACCTCTACCTACCTTCCCCACCTGCACCCTCGACAAATCTACCAAACTGGCGCACATGCTCTCCAGGCTCTGAGTTGGCGCAAATGATCAGGATTCTTACAATCTTCCACAAGGTTGAGAGGACACTAGATTATCTTTTCGATCCCGCTGCGCGTACTGCTTCAAACTCAAAATCAAGCACGCCTACTCAAGATCATTCACAACCTGATCTTATTTTTGATGCCATGTCTCACTGCCGCAAGATGCTTGCTATATGGAAGGAGGGCCTTACCCCGCATCTTCAGTGGGATGACGGGGAAAATGTGACATTGCACAAGAGTATGCTTGAGACAAGTAGCAATACGGGTGCGTGGTGTTTTTGTGTGATCAGTGCGCTGGAGGCGAGCTGTGCGCTTGGGTTGGCTGTTGGGAGCTGTGAAGACGAGAAAGACTTTGGTGGACACATCGATAACTGGTTGAAAAAAAGCAAGATAAAGAGTGGAGAGTGGAGTAAGGATAAGCTTGGGAAGGAGAGCACGAGTGAGCTGGCGTGGGCAGTGAAGAGGTTGGAGAGTGTACTTGAAATGATGAGTGAGAGGGCAAAGTGTAGTATGGTCCGTGAGTATCAGTTTCTTGAACATCAACTTACTGGCGAATTTTCTAACATTCCTACGGTAGTTGGGGTTAGCATTTGGCCAATGGTCAAATACCTCCGACGCGACGACACGCAAGCTCATCAGTGGGTGGATGACTTCGAAGATTATTGCGGGGTCAGGTTGGACGAGGTTGCAAGCGGGTTTTGGGAGCATGCTGCTTCTGTTGTGGGTGAGGCAATGGATGTTGATGCTGGAGACAACATTATGAATGGCTCTGGGGGAAGAGCGGATCAGCCTCCGGGGATGGACATAGAGGGGATAAACTCTAATCATGAAGAACGCACACGACATAGAGGAAGAATTTCGCCAGCGTCGTTGTCGTCATCAGCACCCGCCTCCAACTCAATCTCTTCTTTATCGCCTTCTACATCTGCGACTCCATCATCACTCTCGTCAGCTTCTGGACCTTCATCACATATGTCGCACTTACCCGTTTTACAAACACAAACTTCTTTGCCTTCGTTGAAGTCCAGCGGACTGCTCAACTGGACAGGAGGCCTCTCCCATTCTTCTTCCTCTCATTCACACTCTCATTCGCTTGGGTCACTTTCATCACACTCACACGCCGGTCTTCCACATCCAAACATCGGTACCGGCAACCTGAGCGCGTATGTAGTTTCTGGTGGGAATATGTCGACGATGGGGATGATGGTGCCGCCAGGTACTACTCCTCAGCCGATGTCGATATCGTCGATATCCCATCCGGGGACGCCGTCTGAGCAAGTGTTAAACCCTGGGTCTACACAAGCTCAAGCCCATTCACAACCTCAATCTCAGGCCGGAGGGAGGTCGGGTTTAAGTTGGATGATGAATGGGTGAGTGATGGCGTAAAGAAGGGGAGGTCACAAAATAGATTTGACGAGACTCCATGATGTGGTGGAGCCTCGAGCTTAACATTATTCTATAATGTCAGACTGCCATCAGTGAACTTTTTTTGCCCCGTTTTATTTTTGTTCCACGCTACTTGTTACTAGTTATTTCGTTCGTTTTCAAATTTTGACTACCTTACTGTCTTACTGTATCTGTCTCCATGCATGTTCGCTGGTGCTCTTTTGCGTTCTTTTTGTCTCCCTTCATTCCTTCATTCCTTCGTTCAACCACATTCTGAATGTTCGTCCATACTCATCGGATGTGTCTTTAATTTCTTTTCAACATTGTCGCAATTTGTGTATACTCTACTTTACGATGTAAATGTAGCCATAGCCTATAGGTCTCGAATAAAAATTCAGTGCTAATAGTTGTCTCCAGTCCACATGACTAGGGCAAAGAATCTGAAGAGAGAAGTCAAAGATGGGTCGAAGATATTGGTAGGAAAGTAATGTAACATGAGAATATGGTCCGAATATGGGGTAACATACAAACAGTTGGTTACTGCTTCCTTAGCTCAGTCGGTAGAGCGCGAGTCTCATAGCTATGACGGATATGTTTCCGGTAATCTCGAGGTCGCAAGTTCGAGCCTTGCAGGGAGCATTCTAGATAAACCTTGAGTTTTTAACTTTATCATCTTGTCTCATTTTTATTTGATGTACGTAGCTGTGAAGCTCAAGTGCGCGCATCGAGATTACGTTTGGTGACTATGCACATATAATGCAAGTCTCATCGGATCTCCGCTTCGTTCGCAAAATCGTTTTGGAAGCCCAGTTACTCAGAGTTACTCCCACAAGTGCTTGCACGCCAATCAGTCTATCGATGGGCAAGATGACGACAGATCGGGAACACGGACCAGATGTGGTTTAGAACACCCAACAGGGGCCGGGTAGATTCACGGTTAGAGGGAATGATCCAGAAACTAAATCCAAAGCAGCAGGCTGAAGAACATTTGCATTAGATAGTCGCGGATTCGGAGGCCTTTATTAACTCCCATGAGGCGCCAAATCTGACTCGGAAGTTTAGGCACCATCTCCGGGTGGCGTAACATAAGCTAAATAGACAACCCACTAGTGAGACGTCGGTACGGTTTTGGGTACCCTATCTGGAAGGTCAGAAGTCAAGTGGGCAACTACTAACGCCAATTCGAAACGAGGCATGCAGAAGATATAGATCAATTACCGATTTTTGACACACCCTGAGGTGTAGCAACGGTATGCCCTAGCTTCTAGCGTGCATGAGATCCACTATTGTAAATTGTCCACCTCGATGGGTGAAACTAGTGCCAACACAGGTCCTCTGGCAGGACTGGCAGAAAGTATAAC